>JAHDVE020003841.1:0-65429 GCA_022606495.2 Halesus radiatus | reverse complement strand
CCCTTCCCCTCCCTCCCATCATCCCAACCTCATAGGCTAAGCTTGTAACTTTTTTTTTTTTAATTGAATAAGTTAAATACTTAAGTGAAAACCTATTTCATTTAATTTTAAAAATATATCTACCATACGTAATAATTATTGTAAACTAGTGGTTTTCCAAATAAAAATAAATAAAGATCTGCTTGGGCCAATTGCCACCGGAAAATTAACCAAGATTTTTTTTTAATATAATCACATAAGGTTAGATTTTTTTTTTTTTTTGATATATTTCTTACATTTTGAATAAGGTTTTATGCCGTTTGTATAGTACAGAATGGAATACATTGTTACCAAATTCTGACAAAAATTCGTGACAATCTTACTGTTACGGGATTAAAAAAATATATATTTTGTAATTTCTTCAAATGATTGGTATTCACTTTGTGGCGTCATTATTAATAAATGAATTAAAAATTGCTTTGTAATCATCAATCATTTTGATTTCTAATGTAAATTTGTTATTCAGTTTTTTATAATATTTTTTTATTGGCATTTTTGATTAATTATTACCTACTTTAATCAATTTTTTGGTTTATCTTTATAATTTGTCTATTCTTACATTATTGTGTTCTATGTTTATCATATGTCTATACTTGACATTATTATTTTTTAGTGTTCTGTATATTGCTGATGAGGAAAGCATTGTTTTCGAAACATGTTGATATGTATATACGAGTATTAATAAAGCGGTGATTACAAAGTAATTTTTAAGTCATCCATTTAAAATATTTTTTGAAATAAATCTTTGTCATTCAATATTTGATTGACGTTAAATAGATCGCAAAATAACAATGAAATTTGACATTTCGGTGCCATCTGTTCACCCTGTTGACATTTTTTATAACTAGTCTTCTGCTTAAGGGAACTTAATCCACAAAAATCGATATCCTAAATTGATTGTAAATTTGATCGAGAATTTCGTTGGGAAGAGCGTATTTGTGCATTTGAATAGTGTTGAGGCAAAATTTCGGCTCAACAGTTTCTCAGTAGGTTTGGGAAGAACGGCCACAATATTCAATCGAAGACCAAAGTTACGAATCGCAAATTAATCGAAAATTCAACAATTCCACCCTAAAATAATTTCTTTTTCAAACGTTAAATATTGTTAATTTTCGTGTTTATTGATTTTTTAATTTTTTTTATTCCTTATATATTATCTTTTTAACTTGATACGATTTTTAATTATCATGCGGATATGAGATTTTCGTATTAATATACATTTCCATTTTTTTTAAATGACTCTAGTACTTCAATTATTAGAAAATACTAATTATGGAAATATTATTTACAATGGCGATCGGTGGAGACATATTATTGTGTGAAGGAACAAAACATGTTTATTTTATCACAACGCCCTTTGGATAGTAATCGTAGGTATCTACTCACTACTACTAAAAATAAAAAGATAGCAAATAATAATCACAAAAGTATCTAAAAAAATATTTTCATTTGTTTTCAAGTCATGAATTTGTTATTCCACCCTCAAGTAACTTTCAAAAGAATAAAAGTTGACATTTTGTAATCCTCCACGTGATAAAGTTTTCGTCTTGAGTTTTTTTTCCGAAACGGAAGAGGGATCATCGGAGATAGGATAATTTTAGGAAATAGTTTTACTTTCAAATATTCTCTCAAGAATTACTCATCCCAAAAAAGCCAACAAAATATCCTACGGAGGGCGAAAAATTTACATTGAAAACTTCAAGTTCACCCCACAAAGAAATCATCAACTTAATTTTCAACCCTTATTAAAAATACTAAACTGATTATTTTTACAGGGAGTATTCGATCATTTTCTATTGTCACGTGTTTAGAGTAGGTGGTAGCGGTTCGTGTCATCGTGAAATTGAAGTTCATACAACTCCACTGGTAAGTGACAATCATCGTTTTTGTTGTTGTTATTTATCAAGTTAAAAGAAATACATCATTATTTCACTATCTTAACTTAACTACATACATATTATATTAATTAACTACATTCATACATATTATATTAATTAACTACATACATACATATTATATTAATTAACTACATACATACATATTATATTAATTAACTACATACATACATATTATATGAATTAACTACATACATACATATTATATTAATTAACTACATACATACATATTATATTAATTAACTACATACATACATATTATATGAATTAACTATATACATACATATTATATTAATTAACTACATTCATACATATTATATTAATTAACTACATACATACATATTATATTAATTAACTACATACATACATATTATATGAATTAACTATATACATACATATTATATTATTTAACTACATTCATACATATTATATTAATTAACTACATACATACATATTATATTAATTAACTACATTCATACATATTATTTTATTTAACAACATTCATACATATTATATTAATTAACTACATACATACATATTGTATTAATTAACTACATACGTACATATTATATTAATTAACTACATACATACATATTGTACTAATTAACTACATACGTACATATTATATTAATTAACTACATACATACATATTACATTAATTAACTACATACATATTATATTAATTAACTACATACATACATATTATATTAATTAACTACATACATACATATTATATTAATTAACTACACACATACATATTATATTAATTAACTACATACATACATATTATATTAATTAACTACATACATACATATTATGTTAATTAACTACATACATACATATTATATTAATTAACTACACACATACATATTATATTAATTAACTACATACATACATATTATATTAATAAACTACATACAAAAATTAAAAAAAAAAAAAACAAATGTTTTTAATAAAGATACAGGAGCTCATATTCTTACCGTAAAATAATAAAAGCAAAAAAATAGATAATTTGGCAATGGAAATTAGAAATTATAAATTAATTCCCCCAATATTAATTACAGAATATTGAATAACCAAGTAAATTTATCGTATAGTCCTCTTTTAGATAATTTTTCAGTGGATCGCTTTGTTCTTCGGAAAAAACGTAATTACCCCTTCCCCTTTGGTCGGCTTCCACTCCAACACCTAAATATTCATGTATGTCTATCATTATTTTATAACGTAGTTAAGTTTTTTTAGAATTTACACGGTAAAAATGTACTCAACTTGACTGTTATGATACTGATTAACCAGGTATTTGTCAAACTTCCTCTTCCTCCCTTCTCCCTCAATCTGTTTTGCCTTATTTCCCATACAGGGGTGCTAGATCAACTACTTGTTGTCTCAATTGAGACTTTTGTGCGGTTTTTACATAAAAAGAAACCCGTTATAACGTAATCTCTTACTATAATGATATTTATTTCAAAATTATACTCATAACATGATTTACGCAGTGTGTGACTCTATTTTCAACCTTATAAAATATACGAATTTTGCAAAATCATGAATTTAAACAAAAAAAATTGTATAATATTAATTATGTATAATGGGAACTTGTACCCGCAAAGCCACTGCAAATAGCTTGTCAGCAGGAGTTTAGTTCAACAATATTATATAATACAACAATAAATAACAATCATCATACAAATATAGCGCAATAATAGAAGAATATATGGGCATGCATGTTGTGATCAATGTACACAAGTACTTAAAATTAAAAATAATAATAATTGAACAGCATTACAGTTTTGTTATTGAGATACTTGACTCTAATTACATAATATCGCTTTAAATCAGCAAATCAGCAAGTATTAAACAAATTGTTAAATTAAAAAAAAAAAAATATTAAAAAAAACAGTAGAACAGTAGAACAGTTTTGTTATAGTCAGGATAGACTTATTAGGTATACACTTAAGGAGATCATCATATTTGTTCAATAGACAATATAAGAAAGGGCAAAATAGATTAAATGAAGCAGATATCAAGGAGCTATACAACCAAGGAGACCGTCACATTTGTAACCATCAATACACACCGTTACTTTCCAAAAACCAACATCAGTGAAAGTTTCGTCCTAGACCGATTGTTTTTAAATTCGTATGGCAACTTGTTAAATATAAATGGTACAATGTATTCGAGAGTTTGTTGACCATATTTATTGTGAAATATTAGCAATATCATTCCTATATTTTGTGTGAATGTGTATTGTGTACGAGTTCATGATCCACCACTGCCTTATACGGACTGTACGATATATGTTGCAGTAGAATTTTTTGCCACAAAAGACCACGAACAGGTAATACATTAATTGATTTGTACATGATATCAATGTTTCGCCTTTGCTTAGAAATTGTTTTACTTACTAGCAGCTTTACCATGGCGTTTTGAATCAGCTGTAAATTTGAAATATTTCGAGATCGTCCATTATCCAAAGGCGACTCTAAATTACTAAGACATTATTAAGAAAACCAATAGACCCTCCGTGAAAAGTTAAACACTGAAACATGGGAAATATTATGAAAATAATATATAATATTTTCCTGAAAACTTGGGGTAACTAAATCTATAATCTAAACATTTCTCCGTAATTGAATTCTACCTTAACGAACTTTCTCAGTAGGTATTTGAAGTGTGATTTCAATACTCCATATAACAAGACCGACCTTCATAGAGCCAAACATAATTATTGGAAAATTGGAATTCGTGAGACGCTATTGGGGAACGTAAATTAGGCTCTACCTCCGTAACTCGCAAATTCTTCGAAAGGATTAAATAATTATTACGTGTACTGTGTACAGATTGAAACAATAACACTGCCCAGAGCCCATTCAAACCTACTTTGTTTGTCAGTACCATGGCGGATTCAGCTAGAATAATGCTGGCGGGATTTATATTCGTAATTATTCACTTTGTTAAAAATAAATGTGGTTCAAGGGGTTCAACATTTTAATTCATGGAATCACGTACTGGAATTCACACATCACTGAGAGCAGTTATAAAAAAAAATCGTTCAATTTTAAATTTTACCCAGACGAAGCATGGGAAAAGCGAAACCGGTCGATGATGAATTTAAAATAAATAAGTGGTTAAAAACAGTGTTAGTCTAATTTATTAATAAAAAAATCTATTCCCCTGCGGGAAAATAGAACCTCATCTTCGATTCAGGAGGTCGCCGGTTCAAATCCGGCGTTCGCGAGTAAATTTTATTTGGTTAAATTGTGTTATTTCTCAATTTATTAATTTGAAATAATATATACTATATTTGCGACACATTCCAGGGTGGTAGATACTGTTAGCATCGCCCTGGCGAAAGACCACCATTTAGAATCGAAACGTTGCTTGAAATAGCTTTAGCCGTGTTTGGAGACCAGATCAAAATAGCCAGGTACTTTCACACGTCCCTCTTCCCTATCTCCTTCCAGACGGTTGAGAGGAGCGGGACTCTTGTGCGGCACTCACATATGTTTTTTTTAAGCAAGCACAAAAGTTAATTATATAAATAAACTGCAACAAAATTAAAAGTAAAAAGAAATATAAATATCCACAATATCCACAAAGTTCACAGTCAATTTAAATATGAATAACAAATAAACAAATAATGTTAAAGGTTGTAATTTACAAAAATTTATAAACTAGATATACGTCCAAATAATTTAAGTAGTAAGCGTTGGATTGGGGAATGCAAGCTGTAGTTAGAACGGGATTTACAAATTTAAAAAAAATATTGTCTTGTAGTTCGTTTAGGTATGTATATGTTAATTAAATGTATTAGTTCAAAACAATCTGATTTAAACAAGATATGTAAAAGCCATCTGTGCGTTTAAATAAATAAAATAAAAGTATTTTACCCAAAATAAAATGTATATTATATCCCCAATATACCCAAAACTTAGATATATGAATGTTTACATAGCAATAATAATTAATAAGTACAATAAACAACAACAAACATTATCTCGCAAAAATGATAATAAGAATGAAAAAGAAGTGAAAGGTTGAAAATATATTATAAAGTAGGTGTATAAACTAACTCCTTATTGTCTGTGCTGATGGTACACTGTTTTGATACTTAATAAAGAGCATCATCAGATTAATTGTTTAATTAAAAATGTTTATTTCATTATTAGAGCAGTGTATAGTATTGTAATTTCTTAATGTCCGCGGTAAAGGAGATACATTAATGTATTTTATTCCCCTTGTCGATTTTCTGGTTGGGGTATTAATATTGATTTGTGATAAAATGTAATGTACTCACAGAAACGTAGATTTGCTGTCTATCTATCAATTTGCGCGGCATGATTGGGTATGTTGAGTATTTAGTGATGTAACTACGCAGTGGGTACTGTCTACTAAGCGGGATTACGAATATCATGTATTACGAAGAAATCATTAATTTGTATTTACAATAGCTTTGTTCAATTCGAAATGAAGATTTATTGAATCTCACCGAGTTCGCTTAATAGATTTAAAACAAATTAACATAAGTCACCAAAGTTACTTCTATTTTTGTACTACTTTTAATGATTCCTAGTGTTACGAAATATAAAAATGGTATACAATCACTTTTAAAGACTGCTAATTTACATTTTGCAAATAATACCGAAACCTTAAAATTCCATAACTTCATCACGCTTCAAACGCGACGCTTAATATTTAATCAAATCTTGTTATTTAAAACTATGAATAATAAATAGTCTGGACTCGCCAGAGCTCATTAACTTTATAAACATTCACAAGTTCACAAGGTTTTCAAGACCAACCCGACAAACCGATTTTTTTATTTGCGCGCATGCAGGACCAATCTTAGGATAAATTCTCCAATTCCCCGTGTGTGTGCGCAATATAACTCACGATTTCACAATATCGACATCCTTCACAATCCCCTTTCAAAATATCGAACCGAAGTAATACATACGACCACAAATTGATGCACGAGTATAAAATGTATCTAGAGCATCTCCTGTCCCGATCATATCTTCCTATTCCTCTCCCACTTCCTTATATCTTTTTTTCTTTATCTTGTTAGCTTCATAAATAAAATATCTGTATTTAACCACTGTTAGCACAAGAAACTTTTGTTGAACTTCCTTTGTATATATATATTTGTATTAAACATTGTTTGTTTCTTATAAATAAATTCTCCCTACAATCATCTTTCTATATCCTAACCAGTCTTCCCGTCCAACGTATGTATCGTAAATATATAGTTTAATTTAGGTTCGAAATGTTTATACTAGCTACTTTTAACGTTGAATGCCCATGGTTTGAAATACACTTACGTATATTTAAATGGGTTTCTTGTATTATGTAGACACGACTATGGCGGGAAATAAGAAGAAAAAAACTATCGCTTATGAAAAGACTATATCCGAGTAGGTAAATGTTTTTAACCACGAGGGACTTGGATTAAATATCAAGTTGCTCTAAAATTAACCAATTGTTTGGAAAAGTTTTCGGAACCTCTTTGACTCATAAAATTGAAAAGAAAACTTTGGAACGGAAAAGGCGCTCGTAGAAAGCAACAGTCTTGACTGTGTAACGTAAATCAATATTCCATGGATTGGATTTCCACTAAATCTAAGCCGTCAAAGATAAAAGACGCCCACTCTGACGACTTCAAAGGATTAGAAAAATAATCAGGATTATACAATTGTCCAAAGCTATTTATCAGCCGGAACTCGGCGTAAAGGCGTTCCGGAAGCTTTCTTTACGCGCCCCATAAATTTCCTTGAATTAAAAAAAAATTGTTTTCATTATGAAAACGCGAGTTTCCATAAATTAAGTTGAATCTTACATCAAGGCATCTTTGTTAAATGAGACACAGTCAGAGCTCTTTTAAAACCTCACATTTAGCTTGTCAGCTTACTAAATCTACGTAAATTAAAAAAAAAGCAATGTGTATTATTTTTACTCATTAATTATTGTATACTCTCTCAACTTACATTATTACCACATTGACATTATAATTAAAATTTATTACACGACCGCTCTCAAATTAGATAACATAAACCACCTTTCCATCTACTCTTGTCCTTTGTACCTTTATCCCACTCCTATGTTCCCATCCACCCTCTCCTCCCCCGACTGACATAGTTTAATCTAACTGATGTAAAACAGCATATTTTCACACTTTACTCATAGTATTTATCATAAGCAGTGGAGAATTTATAATTGGCATGATTGATTGTTATATTTATATATATAAATTACAGATTTGCTGTTAATTTTCCCCAAAAAAAAATGTTTTGTAATTTAAAAAATAAGTACATATGAGCATATATTTTGTAAAATAAGCAAAATCGAATGTATAGTATAATATAATGAAGACAATGCAACGTAAAGCCAAAGTAACATAAAACGTTTAAAATAAAATTACCACGAAATTCTTTAAAATTACGTAAACATTTTTGGTGGGAGAAAAGCTAATATTATAAAATTAATATCGTATAAAACAATATAAGAATAATAACGTTGAAGTCACATAATAGTTCAAGTAATGTTTATGAAAGTTCCACCCAAATAAAATAATAACACTGTAAGTAGGCAATAAATAAATGATACCCCATACGAAGTAAATATTTAACATTAAGAGGCAATATGAACTGCTTCCCGTACCATAGGGTGTCTATGTAACCAGCTTTTCGGAACCAAAATATCCAACAAAAGAGCAGAGCTTTCCGAGCCTAGTCTCACTTGTAAAGCAGATGGACGGAGGAAGGAGTACATAATAATATCTTTGTTCTAATTAAATTTAATTATACATATAATATAATGTAAGTTTACAGTGGTATATAAAATAGATATATAAACAGGAAAATAGAAAATAATATAATAAAAGTGGGTAATATGTAAAGAACAGAAATGCATAGTTATAAGTTGAAGCCTCACAAAACCCGCCTAACTAGGCTAGCCTGTGTTGAGGCAGTAATTTCTCATATTATTTTACAATACCTATGAATATACACTTATATTAAGATATGCTCCCTAAACGGTTAAATCAATAACTTTAAATTTGGGTGAGTGCACCGGTAGATGCCGTATCTTTACTTTTAATCTAATTTTTTACATTGTGTTTGAATGTATTTTTTATGTGAAAAATGCGAAAGTAAATGCACGAATAATTAGAGAAGGACAAGATCAAGTAAAAATGTTGGAGTCGGGTCACGTCAAGGGTTGGTATAACAGAAGAGTACGTTTGAGACGATGAATCAATGTGATGGAAGTGAGGAGTGTGTGTCAATACAGAGCTGTGTGGCGGTCATTCCAATCTGTACATCCCTAATCGCCCGATCGTAGGTATTTAAAACGATGCGAAAATAGTTTATCAAACGCGTTATCCGTCGATCGATTTCAATGGCCAGCAATTAAGTTCCGGTATGTAAATATTGGTTATCAAATGAATAGTGTTTACACTGCTTACAGGTTAAAGCCAGTTATTAGGGTCTTTGCTAAAGCAATCAACCAAATTAATACAGTACTTAAGCGGCCATAAATCATTTAAATTGCTCCATACGAATTGACATTTGGTCAACTCAAGTAAAAACCACATAAATAACATTTTAACAAGCTCGTAATCAGTAAATTGTAATTATGCAACACACTCCGTAGCCCGATGGCCTACGCCCTACGAATTTGACTCGCGATTTGCCGCGCCATGCAATTGTTCATTTTTATGTGGTGTTTCAGGTATGAGTGTTGTGATGTTGTTTAATAAATTTTTATGGCTTTACAAAACTGTTTTATAGCTGTCTTAAGGAAGAATGAAACGTAGATATTTGATTTATGGTTCTCACCGCCTGGAAATGTATTTTTTGACGTATTCGGGTGTTGAGTAGGGTGAAGTGAAATGATCTGACTATGCACTACGAAAATGGGGTAAGTATCAACAAAAGTTATGAATTTCCTTTGATAACAACTGTGTAAAATAAGTCAACCGTCGTATTGCTCAAGTCTGCGATAAGGTTTTCAGTTTTTTGGAAAAATTGCCAGAAAGGAAACAAAACCATAACATTTGAATTACACTCATTTGCCATAGTTCAAATGTACTGCTGAACCTTGTTGTGCTTCTTCCTCCTCCGTGAATTAACGTTTTGGACAACCTTACAGTATCCCACCATCAGGAAACACTTGTAGTGTATATTAATATATACATATTTATTTTATTTATTTACTGTGTTTAACAGTGCGTATATTTAGAATACACGTGAACAGTAACAAAGATACAATATTATAGCAGTATGTTTTTTAAACATAAACGCTAACCAGAATGATAATAATTAAGAGACATTATTTGCATGTCTCTTGAAACCTTCAAGGTTTATGCTGAAAATATAAAGAAGAATGTTATTTAGCAGCACCATACCCCGTGTCATGCTGTGCTGAGCCAACACGTCTGTTCTGCCATGTGGTATGCATATCAGATCGTGGTGACGACCCTGGTAGTAGCTGTTTGGTACAAATAACTTTAAGCAATCCAGGAGGTATGAGCTAATATATAAGTGAAACAATAATGCTGTATCACGGTCAATCCTATGTGAATAAATGTTCATTTGGATTATAGCCCGAAGTATTGGTGATGCCCAAAACCCATCGAGGTCGTCTAGTTACAAGGGTTACCCAAACGCCATTAATAGAGTCTAACGGTGTACGCTCAACACTTAATGGTACTCGGCTTTAAAGGGTAGTACCACGAAGCAAGCGTTGTAGCCCGGACCAGGATTTTTGGCATACATTTATTAATATGCAAGTATGGCTTAAAGATCTTCACAATAACGTGCGTATTATAGAAAAAATAGCAGAACAGTTGTGGGAATGGGCAGGCCATGCGGTAATAAGGAAAATTTGCTTCAACACTGCAATTCTTTTTTTTACCGTAGCTTCACACAGGAGGTCCTGACGGAAATAATTTCCCTCAAGGCCTAAATCATCTTTGGGGATGCTGTGTGGAGGGTCTTTTAGAGGATAGGAAGGAGTGAAATTGGGTCTTGAAGAGACCCATGTTGTAGGATGTAGGAAACACAGAGGCCGGCAGATCATTCCACAGCCGAGCTGTTGAACACAATAACGAGTCGTAGAAGCGACCCGTTCTCATGTGACAAATGTCAACCGTGTGCAAATGTTGTGCGCGCACTTGGCGTATTTCCCGACTATGCACCGGTGCCGAAGGGATCAATGACGCTAGTTCCTCAGAGCATCTTCCATTAAAATACACGTAGAACAATGACAGAATTCTCACCTGACGTCTGAGCTCCAAAGATTGCAATCCGTTTATTAAGATAGGCGAATCTATCAAACGGACCGCCCGTTTCTGCACAGTCAATGGTTTTTTTCAGATATTTTGGGGCTTCCGACCAGAGGTTGCCGCCAAATTCTATAGTGGGGCGCACTTGCGATCTGTACAGGGTCAGCAGTTGTGTACTATTAAACTGGATACTAGAATAGAAAAATATTGGGAAGACTGCAACAGGGATGGAGAAAAGGATGCGGGGGACTAAAACTGCCCCCAAACACGACGAAATTGAAAAAATAGGAAGGAAGGCTTCTTGTAGATTATTATACTCAGCAATAGGTGAATCAAGGTTCAATAAAAAGAAAAATATAACCGTGGCTCATTGTTACTGATACACGATTACCTATATATACACCACACATTTGCCTTGATGCTGAACACACCAAGAAATACTGAAAATTTGGCTTGAGAATTAGGAGGAAACACCAGAAGCAAAAAACAGAATGTTTGAATTCAGCATTTATTTATTCCTCTCTCAAATACAAATATTATAAACGAAGTTTAAAAGGGTAATTCTATTTCTCTTCCCAAGATAAAACCCCTTTGATGGTAATTTTTAGTAGCAGATTGAAGCAATCTGATAAACTCTGAATTAGAGCGGATTATGTTTTTAAATAAAGTAAAAATTACTTTGTAATCGCCTGTTTATTAATATATACGAGTGCATAACTAAATGATTCGAAAGCGAAGCTTTCCTCATCAGGAATATACGAGTACAGAATACTAAAAAATAATAATGTCAAGTATAGACAAATGATAAACACAGAACACAATAATGTAAGAATAGACAAATTATAAACATAAACAAAAATTGATTAAAGTAGGTAAGTAATTAATCCAAAATGTTGATAAAAAATTATTATAAAACATTGAATAATAAATTTATATTAGAAAATATAAAATAAAAAAAATATTTTTATTATATATATTTATATGAAAATAAATACAAGATTTAGCTATTAAAAAAATCATTATTTATTATATTAAATTGAATATTAACACCTTTTCTAAATTCTAAAATTTCAAATTTGTCTAACTGTCAACCGGTTGTATTTGTATGTAAAAATTTTAAACCTTTATTTATATCAAAATAATGATTGGTTTCTGAAATACATTATTGTGTTCTATGTTTGTCATTTGTCTATACTTGACATTATTATAATTCAGTATTCTGTATATTCCTGATGAAAGCATCGTTTTCGAAACATGTTGACATATATATATTAATAAAGTGGTGATTAGAATGGAATTTTAATTCATTTAATAATAATGACGCCACAAAGTGAACACCAATATTTTAAAGAAATTGTATAATGTTTTTTGTCTTTATAGTATTAACAAATATTTTTTTAAGTGATTCATACCTGGATTGAAAGAGAGGAAGGCCTTTGAATTTTGTTGAATTGCAGGTAATTGTTTGAATATGTTTTCACTGAGTTTTCTCGTGAAGAGATCGCAAAACATGTTATCTGGTCGATACCATAAACCGCTTGGCTGTAAGCCGAATCGAGTTCGAATCTTACAAAGGGTTAACTCCCTAAACACAACAAGTTTGACATGAGAAGAGCTTTACTATAAACCTAAGGGTTTTATCCTTCTCCAAAAATATATTCACTTTAGAAAATACGAAAATTAAGTTGGATTATTTCAAACTGATAACTCGAATAATTGTTAAAAGGCATAAATAAGGTAAATTCAGGCATCAGGACATTATAATAGTATATTACATTTGTTCGTTTCCAATCATTGTTTTTAGCCATTGAAACCCAAAATTGAATGGATTTATTTATTGTATTCGTTTCAGAACAGAATTACCAATTGCTTAATTCGTTCCTAGGTGCTTTTCCTAAGCCTCCCGTGCAATAAATTCCCCTAACGTCTAATAAAAGTTAATTAGTGCTTGTAAGTATTCTAAAACATCGAAAGCGCTATTTTCGGTAAAAAAACTTGATAAAGTGAACGATTTGTGAGCTTTTATAATTTGTTTTGAAGGGGATTGCTATGAGGGAATAAAAATTACCGTTGAAAAAGAATTTTACTTCATGCATTTGAAAATGCCCGAATGAATATATTCTGAAAACATCATTTTCTATTGGTACTTTAAATTTACAAAAAGCATGCTTACTTTCAAACTGTTTAATTATAGTGTTTTTAAATTAAACCATTTAAAAAATCCCGTATAAAGTTTTCTGGGTCATGCCTTTTAACAAAGTAGCTGTAAGTTAATAAATCTTCTTAAATCGTCATAAATGTTTCTCTTTTTAAAAATATTAAAGAAAAATTCGTATCTTCATGATACAATTTTCAAGCAAACAATTAATTTAATTTTAACTTTGCGCTTTGGTAAATATACATAACAACGATTCCAGCGTGAACGGGGTTATCTATTCCACTCGGGTTTGTTTGACTGTTTTGTGAATGAACTTCTTAAAAGTGTGGTGTAAAATATACTTACGTTTATAAATTTGGTGAATTAGGCGAAGATTTCGTGAATTCCAGATAATTTCGGTTTACAGGGGTAGAGAAACGACACTCGGCGACGTTACGGCGCGCACGACGGATTGCCTAATATTGATTTTCTGAGGGCGCGACTGGCCGATTTATCGTAGGGCTACGGTAGCGCCAAACTCAGAGCGACGGTGGAAATTCAAAACTATGTGTCGGTAAAGATGGTAGCTACGTTTAGTAGTCAACTAAGTCAAGAGATGTCACTAACTAAGTTTTTTAAATAATTATTTCTGATATTTCAATAAATGTAATAAAATTAACCCTATTAATTACATACTTAAAAACAAACATCATAAACACATTAAAATTATAAACTACGACATATTTGTAGTCTCAACACTTTCACGAAAAATGTGTGGTTAAAAATATTTTGCATTAAAATCCAACATTATTTTTGGTTTATTTATAAATAAATACTTAGTACCTACCCTTAAAACTTGTTAAATGATGTTCAATACAAGAATAGCAGATATAATAATAAATAAAATAAAATAAAAATAAAAAAAATATATATAATATTACTTAGTAGATAAAATCCATTATTTTATATCAATTATTATTATAAAATAATTGATTTATTATAATGTCCAAAGAATAACGACGTAAAAAGGACAAAGCATTCTCAGGAAGAATTTATAACAATGACAAAGCTAAGTGACTACTTTTCAAACCACCTTAGATTTTACCTACAGGTAAAAGATGATCGTTTTGTTCATTCAAACTTATAAGTGCGCCTGTTTATTACTCGGCCATATTAAAATGTATCTGTCTCTTTCTCAAACACGCGGCAGAATGTTGCGTCGTTTCAGGTATAATGTAGTCTGTTTACGAGCGATGGAGTTAAAGACAAGCGAAATCGAAAGTTGTTGCGGGCGTGCGTTCAAATTTGTCAGTGGTTCAAATGGATTTATATCTGCTGAACCATTTCTTAACAATCCAATTCATAGAGAATTTTATGATTTCTCGTCGGACCACGTCAAGAGTAAGAATAACAGAAGGGTATGTATGAGTCGATGTATGAATATGATTAAAGCGAGGAATTTATTAATTATTAATTGATAAACTAAAGTTTTTAAGACAAGATTTTTGTGCATAGCGCAAAGGGTAACAATTATTTTTATAAACAATAATTATTAGCCTGAAAACACTCATCCAAATTGAAAAAACCTTCCGAGCAAAGATAAATGTCGCCGGCAGGACTCGAACCCACACATAAGCCGACGTAGCCGACATAAGCCGACGTAGCTCAATGGTAGAGCATCTGACCGGATATTAGAATGGTGTGGGTTCGAGTCCTGCCGGCGACATTTATCTTTGCTCGGAAGGTTTTTTCAATTTGGATGAGTGTTTTCAGGCTAATAATTATTGTTTATAAAAAAAAAATGAATTATTAATTGTTTTTGTGTTTAATTCGTAGAACATATATATATATATATATATTTTTTTTTTTAATTTTATGTAAACCAAATTTAATAATTAAGTTCTGAGAGTATTTTTAGTTTTTTTTTTTATTGTGACAGCTGTTTCGGCGTTCAAGGACATTTTAAAACTGCGGTTGATCCACATTGTGACGACTTATATGATTTTATTCCATCCCATCCATTCTAATTTGGAAAGGTTTATAAAAATAATGTTTTATTATCGGTGAAACCGATTTAATTACAATAGAATATAATTCAAATACTCTGTTCTGTGAGGTTTTTGGTAGGTATGTAATATTTAATGTGCTTCTATTTATAAAATGTATTGTATGTAATATTTACGTATGAAATAAAACAGTTGAAATTTCTTTGAAATATCTGTAATTATTTTTTGGCATCATTATTCTTATAAGTAAATCGAAGAACTTTGTTTACACCTATTTACATGTTTCAGAAGCAAAGCTTCATTCACCGGGATAAACAATACACTGACGAGGGAAGTAAAAATAGTATTTTATTTATCCTGATGAAGGAAACTTTGCTTCTGAAACATGTAGATATTTATATATTAAAAACAGTGGTCTAAACAAAGTTCCTTTTATTAATTATATTAAAACATTTATAAAAATATCAAATCTTTAAAACATAAATATTGCAAATTAATTAATAGAAACCATTTTTTAATTTCTTCTACAGATTGGTATTCACTTTGCGGAGTAATTATTAATAAATTAATTAAAATTATTTTGTATTCACCACTTTATTCATATACACATATCTGCGTGTTTCGAAAGCAAATGCTTTCTTCATCACGAATATATAGAATACTAAAAAAATAATAATGCAAAGTATGGACAATGTATGAACACAATATAAATAATTTTAATTCATTTACAAGCTATTTTTACTTATTATTTACATAAAAACATAAATAATAAAATTAAATCCATGAAAATAAAACGATATTTCCTAATTATCTAATACGTACTTTTTTTTCAGTTAGCCAATTCTTCAATATAATAGTAATAATTGTTTTATTTGAATTTGCTTTGTTAATTTCAGCAGACAACATATTTAAGCAGCTAGGAATCATGCAATCCAACGTTTTTTGTCAATATTTATTTGTGTGCTTTGAAACAATTGGTCCTTTATTAAGATTGAGATGAGTATTATAAGTGCGCTTTAGTCTGTTTGCATAAATATAGTATAGGGTTATTAATGGGCTGAACTATACCTTTATTGCACAGAATTGCTCTTACTGAAAGAATTTTGAGACCCTGATTAAAATAACTAAATAATAAAGGAGTTCCTTTTAAATTTTGGCTTTCTTAAAAACGTTCCTAGTGATTTTATTACAAAATTTACGAAAATATTTAATTACAGACTCATTGCAATTATCATTCAAATATTTATTTCTAATCTTTAATCATTGTTGGACAACTAAGGAATTGCAATGTTTTATTTATTATTACTACCTATACCAATACCAAAAAAAGAAATTTTCAATTCTTTTGTAGTACCTAACATCCAATGTTTTAATCAATATTTCAAAAGTTCAAAAAAACCGAAGAAACTTAATTTTCACCGCAAAAGAGCGAACCAAAATGACACTGTGAATATTCCAAAATTTAAAACTGCATTTGAAAAATGAATTATAAATATAACTCCACTAAACTATATAATTCACATTCACAGGCCATGAAAAAAAAAACAGAAAATTTTGAAAATCAAATCAAAACCTGGCTCAAAGAAATTGACGGGGACTTATCCAGCATCTTGAAAAGAACTTCGTAGGAGTTTAAATATAATCAGTTTTTAAATCAAACATAGACCGCTTCAGCACAGGAACCTCTAGTGAGGGGGACTAAGAAAAAATACATATTGTCTTATTAGATTTGTAAAATTTTAGTAACTAAATGAAAAATATTTGTTGAAACTAAAATATATTAGATGTGTTTAAAGGATTTTCTTTCATATTGAGGGACATTTAATTTTATAGGTACACTGTCACAAATGCAGCATTAGTAAAAGCATAAAAGCGTTTTTCTCTCGCCTCGCTTTCCACTTCAGGCTCTGGCGCAGGAGTCTTTGAATACGCTATTGCCTATTGCCCCATGGGATTCAGTTTTATATGAGTGGCCGCCAGGTGCGCTAGTATCTCGAGTGTACCTCCTAAACCAACCAAGCGACCAACGTACCGCTGTCTGACATCTGCGTGCGATATCAGCTTCAGCTCTGCCCGTCTGCCATGGTCGGCTAAATACCCCGCCAGTCAAGTGATATGTCATAGCGAGCAACTATTCAGTGAATAAGTGAAAATATGTGGTTAAAAATGGTGCTATTAAGGACAAGTTTGTTTTTAGTGATTTTTGCCGCGCTGTGCAGATCTCAGGTGAGCTGCCAACAACTTTGTAATAGACGAACTTCACAACAGTGAAACGTCAAAATGCGCCAAACTTTGTTTTCGGCTTTTTATTATTGCCTTGAAACTTTGAATTGCATATTTACGAGCGTGTAAAATTCATTGCAAACGGGAAATACTTCTTGAATGCTACAATAGATGTTTTTATATGATGTTTGGTGAATACTACGAGTTTTAGGCTCGCTGTTTTAAGGTATTTTGTATTATTTAATGTCAATGATTACGTGTTTGTTCAGACACCTGTGCCATGTTTAACCCATGTGGACGTTCTACCGAATACTGTATGTTCTTTATTTTGATAAAACAAATACAGGCTGCGCCATTGAGGCGACTGTACATACATAAATAAACTTATTACTCGACGTGAATTGGAAAACGTATGACTTTTGGTACCTACGTAGTTTTTTATTCGATCATATCTCTACTAAAGTAAGGACTACACAATGAAATTTTAATCAAATCGTGTCCAAAAAAACTTGTGAAGGCTTTCGATTAATGGCGAGGGTCGTAAATCCCACGCAAACTTCCCGATGAACTCACGCTCCTGTATTCATTGGAGACCTTTGCATATCGATATTCTGGAGTCTTGTGATACTCCTTTGACTTTTCCCTGCTTCTCCTGTTCTCAAATTTATAAGTTTCTCCCGGTTTCAGTTTTCAGCTTGGTCAGTTGAGTCTAAATCCATAATATCTTGAAATACGTCGTTTTGAATGCTTGGCTCTTCCAAAGTATACAGACTTGACTATTTCTAGTATCGTGAATCCTGTGTATTCGTCACCCTTTTCTTATCACTGGCTTTGAGTATCCAAGTTTCTGCACCACACAGAAATATGTGGAAGAACATCTCCTTATTCGTCGTTTTACCTATGATAAATAATAAAGTCAACGCATAAATTATTCTAACCTTGTGCCTCTTTAAAAATGGCTCTTGCCTCCGCAAGGAGATGCACCCACGTATCCAGTAGTATGGCCCAAGACATAAATAAATGTTAGGTAATAACGATAATCTATTCCAGAATGGATTCGCTCTCGCGCCTAAAGAATCCGACAAAATCGAAAGTAGTAACGTATTATGTAAGAAGAAATATTAAATAATGATTATGCCGACCTCGACCTCCTCTGTAACTTTCTCGAGGAACGTAGATGCAGCGAGAAGTAAGAGGCAAGACGGTAAGAGTCGATGGGTTTTATTTTCTTCCCGTGGCTGTGCTCAACTCGGAGTAGTTTCCTCAGTACAACTGTGTAATGTAAGTTATAATGGAAACCTGGAAAGTGAAATTTATATCTACGGCTCTAATGAAACATAGATCGTCGTAGAAGAAAATTAATTAGATTTTTTAATTCAATATGTTGATAACAAAAATGTTATATATTTAGGTGAAGTGATTGATTGTTTTATTATATTATCATTCTGACAACAAACTGAGACAGATAATTCAATTAAACTCTGTTTTATTTTATGAACATTTTCAATACCAAGATTTCAAAGTAAATCTTTCAAAGATAATCGCTTCTGTCACTGTCACTAACTACCCTTATGTGCAAAAACCAAAAAAAACCTCGCCAATTGTGAACTCTGACAAATGACATTTAACTTTAAAAAATTTTAAATTTAATTTCTAAGTTAACTATTGTCATCTAACGACATTTCCATTATCAGCTCTGGGGCGTTGAAATATCAAAATTAAGAGGAGACGCCATATTGCATGTTTCGTACATTTCAAAACAAAATGCGTAGTTTAGCCAGTAATTAACTTGTACGCTGTTTTAATACCCGGGAACGCTTTAAACGGACCGCTCACTTGTTGACATAATAAGTTTAGTTTGACAAAATCTCAGCTAACCGCTGTTGGTATTTCAAGGCCTGCAAGCCCACGGTCCACCTCTGCAGATTGGCTAACACCAGATGCTGTATGCACTGAAGCTGTGCCGTACTTCTGGTCTACACTGTTCTGGGCGGCGTGGGAGGGCGGGCTCCTCACTCATTGCTCCTTATACGGGGCCCCCAACCTCCGTCAACCCCGCACCTAAACGCGATTACCGGGTGTTGTCAAATACCCAATTATTTGCGCATAAAGATTAGACCTTTTTGTTGTGTTGTTGTAATGAATTCTAAAAATATAGCCTCTTCTTCGGGCTGCAGTCCTGAGTTTCGTCGTCGGCTCATAAAGCTGAGTGATAAGTAACTCAATATTATCGATATTACTCAATAATATTATCTTTTTTAGTACGAAATTTTAAACGCATTTTTCCTCATAGCACCAACCAGTATCTATCAAACACATATACATCATTGTTTACTCTATAATATTTGTTTTTCTCATCTCTTCACACCTCTTTATACTTAATTATTATACTTTTTTCTAGATATATTATATTGCCATACTATACTAACCCTTTTCCCTTTTATTTTTGTATAATGGCACTTAATATGAACTAAACTTGTCAATTTGACTGTCCTAAACGTGATTTGTTCCCAGTTGGACAGTCATAACTTTCTTACATTTTATTAATGTGTGTTTCAAATAAATAAATAAATTTATGAGCTGAGTGAAATACGCTTTTGAAGCGATTTAGGGCCGGTATTTCAGTATACGCAGGGATGTTATTAGTCGGCTTATCATGTCAGGGTTCTTACCAGAGAGCAACATGAGTATCAAAGTCAAACTTAAAAAGCAACTGAAAAACCTCTTAACCTTCCTGACTTTTGTAATTTGTTTTTTAAACAGTCATTCTCAATCGATTGTGGAATAAATGCTTGCCTTAAATGATCCTAATATAACATTAATTAATTAAGTAAGGAAAATTATATATTCACCGCTTCTCAGTATGTTCATATTGTCATTTAAATACGGGGAAACACACTATAAATGTAAAAACCTCACAGAATAGAGAATTTTAATTACTTTACAACTAAATCGGTTTTACCGATAATAAATCATTATTTTTAAAAACCCGTCCAAATTAGAATGGGGTGGGAGTGAATAAAATCATATAAATAAATCGTCACAATGTAGATTAACCGCAGTTTGAAAATGGCCCTGAACGCCGAAACGGCTGTCTCAATAATAAAAACTATAATAACATTATTAAAGTTGATTTACATAAAATTAAAAAAATAATAATTAAATGGAATTCTACGAATTAAACACAAAAAAAATCAATACGCGTTCACAATACCCAGACTGAAATTCCTATAGATTTGATATATTTAAGAGACCGTAAGTTCGTTTTTATTGAAGAAAAATGTTCTTCTTTCTGAAACGAGTTTATTTCATAAAAACAATAAATTCTATACACTATGTTACTAATATAAATATAACTTCAATTTTTATTTGAATAACTTATCGAAGCTAACCTCATCTCTAAGATCCCGGATAGACAGAGATGTCACGGGTTCCAGTACCAGATGCTACCGATACCTCTTTATTTTCTGTTTCATATTTCATTTGAGATTTGTTAATATTATCTACAATGATTAAAAAAAATATCTATGTAATTATATACTTGTTCATTAAAGTAAGTGGGAGTAAAAGTTTTATGATGTAACAATGGATTTATAGCACAAATTAACAGCTTAAATAATAGTAGAATTATAAAAATATTTATATTATCATAATTATTGGCCATTGTTTTTCGGATATTAAGCCGTGCAGCGTTTCTTAGTCTCGAGCCAACGTTTCAGACTACCTTGATATCCATCTACTAAAACACCATGAATGACGAACATAAGAAATTAAAATATTTATCTAGGTACTTACGTATTTTTAGTATGAATCTTGTTATTATTAAGTTCCTACCTAATGGCAGGTTATGCTCCACCGCCATTTCACCCTTCGAACAAATTGTGTCAATTGCGGTTTCGTCACAGTTTCACAATACCTTCGAGAAGTAAAACGGCCATCAAACGTTCATAATAACCTCGTATAACTCCGTAATAACAACAATTAATACACCATTTCAAATTAATTTATAAATTACTACAAATTAATCACAAAAACCATAAATTAATAGGTAGGTACACATTCCAATTAAACTGCCTCTATAAAACCACTACACCGCTTTGCTATTAGACCGTTGCCTACATAAAACTTAATTATGTTGTTTTTTTATGCATTTGGATTCTATTCCGAGTTAGTTCACTGAGAGATTTATTTGCATTTTAAGTCAAACCACAAAATTCTATCATTTTAAGAAAAATATTCCATATATTTATTCTTCTTGCACCCTCCATCTCCAACATCGGCCGCTGGACCCCCACCATCGACCCCCTCGGTCTCTGCCCAAATTCCATCTTATACCCTCCATTACCTTTGTGAGCGGGCTTAACTATAAGATTGCTATCAGCAAGTGCTTCTAGCACGTAAAACACAGTTTAAAATTCTTTGAAATAAAATATAAATAAATAAAAGCCCAACTAATAAGCAGACCGCTCATTGGGTAGAGAAGATTATCTTCACATTTATGCACCTCTAAACACAGATGAAACAGGAAGAGGGAGAAATGTTTCCTGGCACTGTGCACAAACATTTTACAATACATTTATTCTTCTTGAAAAAAAGCTTGATTCTTTAAGCGGCTAATTCAAAACATTGAAGATAGGCGAAAGTTTGCTTGTAAAGCCTTTTGCCAAACATAACGGAGGGGTAACGACATGGGCTCACGGGCCGCGGGTTGTCGATCACATTACAGTGTAAACATCCCAGCAGATCGAAGACCGCACTCTATAGTACAAATTGTCATAGTGGATTGCTTGCTAATAGTGAAAATATCTACGTAGACCGCTTGTTTATTGTTTAAATGTACCGGTATACCATACTCATACCACATGTAATAGTGTGAATGTCCCAGTAAACCGTTTTATATATTGTAAATACGCAAATAAAATGTAAAAGACAGCGTGTATCGTATTTTTTAAATCAACTACTATTCACACATTCTGAAATAATATTTAACGTGAATGTGAATGATTAATATGTAATTACTACTGGTACATAGCTAGGTGTCAAGGCATAATGGTCGCGTTAGTATCAAATTACATCGTTGCCACATTCTATTCAACTGGGCAAGGTCAATCAAACCTGTCGATGAATATCATAATGTTATGTACACACGAAACATATGTACAGATAATGTATGGTCATAATTCTTGTACCTATTTAAGTTTGACAGCGTATGTCATATTTTGTGTGCGGTCATACGAGAGTTTTGGAGGCTCTCATTAAATACCCACTACTATTAGCATTCATCATATCTATTCACTATGCGAGTCATTTGTGGATGATTATAGTAGGTACTCGTACATAGATAGTATAGATCGCATTAAAAAAATACCACAACTAAATATTTAAAATGCCTCACCAACAAATTCAGCAATAACAATGTTTATGTATAATATAGAATTATTTTACATTATTTGTACTCTTTGGGAAAAGATCTTAACTGGATTAAAAACCCTAACCAAGGAAAGGAAAAGGGATAAAAATTTGGTTATAAACAATTTACTAAAGTTGCTTTTTGTACTTACTGAATAAAATATATTAACTATTTGCTGCATCCTCTTCGGGCTGCGTCCCTGAGTTTCGTCGTCGACTCATAAAGCTTAATAATAATAATAGGATGATTTTTATAGCGCCGTTTTTGTGAAAAATCACCTCAAGGGCGCTGTACAAATATTACTTCCTATTCTTATATTACATCTACTTAGTGATACGTAACTTAATGTTATCAATATTACCCAACAATAATAATATCAATTTATTTTTTATAACTTATTGAAGTTTGTAAACCTCATTGTAATATTTAATCATTGAAGAAGATATTATTAACACAGGAGGTTTACAAACTTCAATAAGTTATAAAAAATAAATTGATTATTTCTTTCCAGACTTGTAAAATAAGTCAATAGATGTCTCATATAGATAAAATCGGGTAGGTATATCCGAGACTCTGTTTCGATTGCAATTGAGTTCGGGATGAAAGTTTGCAATCATCATAAGGATAGCAGCCAATAATATGGGATTTATATAAATGGAGGATAATATTAACAAGTCTTGAACTTGAAGTATGATATCGGTGTAAATGGCGTAAATTGAATTGGTCTCATTAGCTTAGTTGGTTAAGCGGTTACCCCGGATAGGTAGAGTTCCTGGGTTCGAGTCCCAGATGCGACTGAAATCTTTTTAATTTCTGCTGTTTTTTCGGTTTCGTGGTTCATTTTGGGAGGTGTTAATATTATCTTCTTCAATGATTAAAAAAATATATATATTATCTTTTTTTTAGTACTTAATTTTAAACGCATTTTTTCCCTCATAGCACCAACCAGTACCTATCAAACACACATACATAATCTCTTTATACTTAATTATTATACTTATTTTTAGATATATTATATTACCATACTACGTCAATACTAGCTTTTTTCCCTTCTGTTTTTGTATAATGGCACTTAATATGAATTAAGCTTGTCAATTTGATTGTTCTAAAACGGGATTTGTTCTTAGTTGGGCGGTCAAAACTTTCTTAAAGGTTTGTTTCAAATAAATAAATATTATTATTATTATTACAAATCAATATAATTCGCAACAAAGGCGAATGCACAAAACACACATCACATTTACTCATACTTATACTCTTATATGAATACCGCACAAGAGTCCCAACTGCTCCCAACCGTCTGGAGCCAGTGAGACTATGGTATTCCCAACTGGGGAATTTTGTGAGGCTGAAGGTATTGGGGAGGGGAAGGAGAAGGGAAAGGGGAAGAGGAAGGTGGGGAAATACCTGGCTATTCAGATCTGGTCACCAAACACAGCTAAAAGCCATTTCAAGCAATGTTTCAATTCTGAATGGTGGTCTTTCACCAGGGCGATACTGAGAGTATCTTCCACTCTGGAACGTGCGCAAATATACTATATATTATTTTTAAAGGAATTAATTGTGAAAAAACGTGAAGCTAACGAGAAATTCCAATATGAACTAATCTTAAAAAAATTTTTTTCGGTAATGTGATTTACTAATTAATTGTCGCTGCGGTAAGACTTATCACCCGGCGTATCTAAACATTCTTACTTTTCAGAGTATCAAATGTCCTGAAAGAATCCAGTTCAAGATCTGCTGGATGGTATCTAAGCCACTATCGGAACTGTGTATTCCTGAAAATACCAATTCACGGCAGCCCACCCTTAGGTCAGCAGCGTCATCAGCTATCGGGAGGTTGAAGGAACCAAAGCGTATACCCAGACTAAGTCCGGTGATTGTGCTTTCGGAGTATAAGGACTGAAAACCTGGAATGAACTGCCGCATGACTTAAGAATTATCAAAGACTCGACAGAATTCAGAACTAAACGTAAAACTCATCTTTTCAGACAATCGTATCCATAAATTGAAGAAATGCACACGTAAATTGCTTAGCTAGGCTAGCCGGTTTGTGCTTACCTAAAGTCACTCATAGAATAAGTTTAAAAAAATCACGGATCGGTGCGCAAATGCGTCCACAGCCCGCAACACTGAAAGTAACTAAATGTGTATAAAAAAATAATAAAAATGTAAATACCCATTAAAAACTTCTTAGGCTTTTTAAGGTCATTTTATAAATATTCTCCAATCCTTAAAATTATATATTTTTTAAATAAATACCTACTCTTCTTGTGCCACCAATCTTCTAATAAATATAAAATCAATGGAAAAGGAGAATAAAATAGCAACTGTAGAAATCATATCATCTCTGAAGCTTAACTGGTAAGTATGTTTTTCTGTATCTGTTTGTACATAGTTAGATAGAGAATAGGAAGTAATGTTTGTACAGCGCCCTTGAGGTGATTTTTCACTAAAACGGCGCTATACAAATCATCCAATTATTATTATTATTATAGCAATATTGTTTCTAACCATCCTTTAAGTGACATCCACAACACCCACGGTGGAGTTTGACGGCAGTGCGCGGTGCGACCGGGGTCGTCCTGTAGGCAGGAGGCAGGAGGTTGATTGGCAGATCCTGCCATTGCAGCAATGCTAAAAGTCGCAGGATAACGAATTCCTTCACCCACTCGAAACGGCTCCGCAGCCAACTCCTCGGGCGAGTTTACTCAATCATAACGATCCTTCACTTTATTATTATTGCATATGACTTTACCGACACAGCCTTTGCTCCTTTTGTTTTCACGATAGCAGTTAAAAGTGCTTTATAGCGAGAAACCTTCGAAATTATTGATTTTTCTCTCTTGGATAACAAGGAATTAGAGACCGGAGTTCGGAATGTCAATAAATATCTTTCATGATATTGTTGAGATTACTTTCTTTAAATTATAATTAAAGACACGTTAACTTGTATAACTTTCTTTTGATAACTTTTTTTATTAATACGACTAAATCTTTTGGCTAATAATTTAATTTAAAATTACTTTGCAATCACCACTTTATTAATATATACATATCAACATCTTTCGGAAGCGATGCTTTCCTCATCAGGAATATACAGAATACTAATGAAAGAATACAAAAATTTATCAAATATATATTTTTTTAAATAGCGATCTCTTTTTCAATTTATTTTCATATTAATATTAATAATAAAAGTAATTTTAATTTTAATTTGTAATCAAAAATATTTTATTCTACGTTTATTAATGATTTTTTATTAACATTTTTGATTGATTATTACCTAATTTAGATCGATTTTTGTTTATATTTATAATTTGTCTATTCTTACATTATTGTGCTCTATGTTCTGTATCATTTTTCTGTACATGACATTATTATATTTTAGTATTCTATATATTCCTGATGAGGAAAGCATCGCTTTAGAACCATGTTGATATGTATATATTAATAAAGTAGTGAATACAAAGTAATTTTTAATTCATTTATTAATAATGACGCCACAAAGTGAATAGCGATCTTTTGAAGAAATTATATTATTTTGGTTAATTAATATAATTATTACGCACAGATTTTATCACTATTTTAACGAGAAAAAATATTTTTCGGATACGATTTTTTTGCGTCGAGGTAGTTGGTAAGTAGTGAAAATAAACAATATTGAAAGAATTTAAATGCGGTGACAACATTATCTCCTTTTTAATTTATTATTTATAACTACGTGCGTAACTGACGTACGTGCAGACCAACACCAACCGTCCCGTCACGCCGCCCAGGGGCGTCACCAAGACAAAGAAGATTTTGAGGGCCCTCTGGATCAATCCCACCGGCCACCATCCTCCCCCGCCGCTCCACCCTTTTAAGAGTATTCTGTGTTATTTATATGGATAATAATTCTTTGTCTTAGCTTAAATACACTCTTGAATATAATGAAAACAATCACTCTATCATTTGTATTAGCGTCTTGCAATATATCGTAAGGAATAAATACAGTTAGCTTCTTTTTTTTTTCCAATTTAACATTAGACTTAGTTTTGATAATTTAACTGCATCTCTTTATATGATCTATAAATAATGTGTGATGATAGCCCGTCCAAAAAGAGAAAATAAATGTAAAACAAAAAAAAATAATAAATTCGTAGAATAGACGTAATATAAGAATAATATAAGAATAGGAAGTAATATTTGTACAGCGCCCCTGAGGTGATTTCTCACAAAAGCGGCGCTATAGAAATGGTCCAATTATTATTATTACTGTTCCTTTCCCAAAAAGGTTTTTAATAATTGCCTTAATAATATAGTGTTATGCTATTCAAAATATATTTCCTTAGCAGAGAGTAAAGTTAAATAAAACACAGTTTTCGGAACCACGAGTACGTCAGCGAATATTGAAAAATCTCCCATCTATTGCGGAAAAGCTTACTTCTTGGCATTTCAGTTGTGTGTTCCAGTCCTGGGACCCGATTCCGATTCTGTTTTTTTTTAACGATAAGACATTGTATTCTTAGGCTTAAAAACATTTTTCTTAATTGCGGTTCAGATTCTATGTCAACAACAATACTTTGTAAAGGAGTTTGTGGTTTAATTATTATAATACTATTACAGAGTATAGGTTATATCATAGTGTAGTTTATTATTCTCACTCTACACCTGTAATTTATTGTAGTTTTTAGCATTTAAATAATTTTCATCTGATATTTCGGACTTTTGATATAGGTACTTTACAAATATCGTAATTTCGGTTCATTTAATAGCAGTAATAGATAACGTACCAATAATATTTAAAGTCAATGATTATTGTAATGTTGAGTTTTTCTTTTGTTAAAACTACGCAAATAACGATATTTTTAAAGGATGTCATTCGCTGAATGACAGCTGTCATCTAAGAGAACCAGAACCGCGGTTAAGCCAAAAGTCTTTAAGCCTGAGTATGAGATATACAAAATAACCGGAATCGGGCGCCTGGTTATATCATCTAGTATTTTTACCATACAATGTAATAATAATAATAATATTTTATTATCTTCTTTTTTTATAACAAGATAACGAATAATGATATCCTCAATGTTATTTCCCGTGCTGAGGATTTCATTTACAAAATATTAAATTAAGTTATATTAAATTGATGCGCTTGATGAAAAAAATAATTATAAGGTGAGGTGTTTTAAGTGCAGTTGAGTGGTTTCAGTGTCAGTCTGTATTTGGTGTTAATTTATTTTCTATTTCAGATCTCCCTATGTAACGTATCCAGTGCTTTATTTGATTTTTAAATTTATTATGATTGTTGTGATTTTTAAAGGATAGGGGGATTTTGTTGTAGAGTTTAGAACCATAGTATAAGAAGTTTTTTGATCCAAATGTTGTGTTTGTGGTTCCTTGTTGTATGTGATCTAGTATATTTAATATGTGTGATTGTTCTTATTTCTTGTTTTTTGTATTTATGAATTATGTAAGCAGAGTATAACGAGTCCCTCCATACTGTTCAGCGATAGTGCAGGTATAGGCAGAGAATGTTATGGGTCCCGTGGGAAACTTTAAAGCTTTCTGTACATATAATGGTGTACGAATATATAATGTACTTACATATTACATTGAATATTCAACATCGATGTCCTCGAACCGTAGAAAAATGCATATTATTACTTTATTGTGTGCATTCCGTATGCGGCATCGTTGTCAATGCTGAAGCCGAGCTGAATTAATGGATTGCTTACTCGTTCGTTTTTATTTAATTTGTCTCTGCGATCACAATACAAGATATAAATATTCTCAAGGTGGCGAATTAGCTATCGAGTCAACCATTGTTCTTGGACATGCAGTTGTGCATGTAATTAATGAAGGCAGGCCTTAAATAATGTAAAATGACGGTCCCCACTTCTGCAAGTCAATGTATGAAATAATCGTTCGCTCAATGTCAATCAATGTGGTATTTGATGGTATATTTGACACTTATTGAAAATTGCCCGAAGCAATTGATCGACGTTTCTGTTGACTGGTGTTTCGATCAAATTTCAAATATCTCTAATGTGAAGATAACTTAAAGCAAATACCTTAGAAATATGACAATTCGTCCAGCTCCTGACATTTCCCATACATAAAAAAAAAACAAACAGAAAAGTCCCGATAAACGACGTTTTACTAGTTTGAGTGACAAAAATTTTGTAATAAATTTACAGTTAAGGTTATATGTTTATATAGATTAGAAACATTTGTAACAAACTAAAATCGTAAAAACATAAATATCTCACATATTTGTAAAAAGCATTAACTTTGTGGCTCCCCATAATTTACAATAAAAAACACATAAATTTGTTGTAGACCACTTTTATTTTATCAAAACTCTACCGGTTTCGGAAGCACCCTTGCTTCATCAGGATGCATTTGCTTACCCCCCACTCCAACACCTAAAATTTATATGTCTTGTCAATATTTTATATCATAAGTTAGTTTTAATATTCTCCTGATGAAGGAAGGGTGCTTCCGAAACCGGTAGAGTTTTGATAAAATAAAAGTGGTCTACAACAAATTTATGTGTTTTTTATTGTATAAATATCTCACATTAAGCTTACTCAAGATTGAGGTGGCAACATGCTACACTAGTGTCTACTAATTTTTATCTCATAAATGAAAAAAAAATGTTAAGAGTTTATTATGAGTGTACTAATAGTTATAAGCCTCGCAGCTCGATGCTCACGCTCGATCTGGTGGTTTATAAAGGAAATAAAATGTATTTTTAATACATTTTGAGAAATTTTCTATAATTTCTTATTTTTAGATTTCTTTTTGCTTAAAATATAATATTTTATTTTATTTATATACGCTTTAATGAGGACATGTAAATATTTATGTCTTTTAAGGCATATGTGATTAAAATAATAATAAAAAACAGTGATAAGAATCGTTTTATTCTCTTTCTAATCCACCAGACCGAGCGCAACTGCCGAGCGGCGAGGTTTATAACTGTTAGTAGAAACGTAATTGGCTTTTTAATTTTTTTTTTAAAATTATTTATGTTCAAAAAGGAGCAAATATATATAAATATCATATGTCGGTTACTTTATACTTATATTTAGAATTTTCAATTTACATTATTTATTAAAAGTACTACCTCCTTGGTCGAGGGGTGAGGCTTTCGACTACGAACCCTACGGTCGCGAGTTCAAATCCCGGCGTGCGCAAGTAAATTTTATTTAATTAATTTGTGCTGTTTCACAATTAATTCTTTTAAAAATAATACGTAGTATATTTGCGCACTTTCCAGAGTGGAAGATACTCTCAGTATCGCCCTGGTGAAAAACCACCATTCAGAATTGAAACGTTGCTTGAAATGGCTTTTAGCGGTGTTTGGTGACCAGATCTGATTAGCCAAGTATTTCCCCACCTTCCTTTTCCCCTTCTCCTTCCCCTCCCCAATACCTTCAGCCTCACAACATTCTCCAATTGCGGATGCCAAAGTCTCACTGGCTCTAGACGGTTGGGAGCAGTTGCGACTCTTGTGGGGTATTCATATAATACATATATCACGGAAAAAGCACAATTCGTACAACACGGGCCGCTAGAGTGTCACGTGATGGTCAGGAGCTGGAGGTATTGTCATTTTAGAGTTCTTGCTTCAGTCGATCGCCCTTCGTACTCTCGATTTTACCTACTCACATTCGTAATTGCTATAATCGAATTATAATACTAATTGCTGTCGAGCATACTATTCATATTATGTTAACTTTTATTCTCATGAAACATTCAGTATATATTCATATTTTAATCGCATTCCACTTTTATCACCTTGAAACAGATGGTTCAACTTTTAACCGTAGTATTCCGATGCAAACTGGATATCGTATAACGTAATTTAATTTTTTTTACCGCTTTTGATCCGGTTGGTTGTTTGAACTGTTTCTATGGACATGCTAATATCTGAAGGCCATTCATGTTAAGTTATGTGTTCTATTTATAAAAAAAAATGGTATTTAAATATAATTATGTACACATTACGCAGAACTTCGTAGTATATAATAACGTTCGTAGTGCCTACTTATATATCTTATTGGTATCATATATAATATTTCACACACATACAATTACACTGACATTAATCCCAATTATACTAACATATAGACATGAATCCAACCCTACTGACCAGCTGTTAAAACGATGAAACGGGAAGTAATGTAAAATCATGTATTTTCGATTTGAGAATTGGATGGCCTAGAAATATCATAGATGATTTAATGAAATATTGACAATAGAATACACCTTGGCCTTTCGTTTAACCGTCGATTTGTTTGGTGTGTCGTTTTATAAGCCTAGAAAAAAATAAAGTATGAGAACTAAAAAAAATGCTTAAACCGCAAAATCTCCTACTTACGAACCCTTTTCCGATATTGTCGTACTGTTCACTGTGGAAAATCATTTTTTTTAGAATGTGACCTAAAAATATTTTAATATTTATGCTTGAACTTTACAAAATAAAATAAAACCCGCATTTTGGTGATTTTTTTTTTTTGCGTAAATCGAAACATTCGGCCGATGTCAATCGGGGATTTCAACCTTTTCGCCACCTGCGTAAGGAGCGCGTGATTTCGTTGGAATTTTAGCAAGTGGATCGCCTAGCACAAATACGCTCTTCCCAAAGAAATTCTAGATCAAATTTGTGATCAATTTACGATATCGATTTTTGTGGATTAAGTTCCGCTCAACAGGGGGTCTAGTTATAAAAGGTGTCAACAGTTTTAAGAAATGTCGATGAAATGTCAAAACATGTTTTTGTATGTTTTAAATTAAACCGAAGAGAACCTAACTTATTTTAATAATTATAATTATTTACGTTTTGTCATGTTTTTCATGAAAGAGAAACGTCAAATGGTACGTCTGTGGAAGTGGGCGGGCACTATTTTATTTTCCATGAAACTGGGCGGGCATCTTCATAGACAATTTAGGATTAAAATGCTTGGAAACAGGCAAAGAGAGCGAATACTCAACAAAACACTTGGCTGATCGGTGCCTCAGATTGATCATTCGAAAAGTTGGGAAGAGCGGCCTTTAATAACTGTGTAAATGACAGTTTAGCAGCGAAAGTCCTTTAAAGACTTTAACTGAAAATGATATAATATTCTATAGTCTGGTTTCATTTCATAGTTGGTAAGTTGGCTCTTGCCACTGGGCACCCTCTGCGCACGCCCAGACATGAGAGGAATGGCAGAAACCAGTTCACAAGCAGGTATGAAGTTAGTATGAAGGGTCCTTCTCAAGGATACGTCAGCCAGCCCGCCAGCATACCTGACCATGCCTAGTGCCTGGTCCCAGCAATGCGAGGCGGGTGATTAGAGGACAGCCAATCCACTACTCGGAAAAGTCAATTAAGCGCATGCGTAATGGCCGCCATTTATAAACTTCATCCATCTTGTGTCATATGAAAAGTGCACCTGAGTCAATTTATTTTTAGATATTATATTATGTGTGATTATCCCAATGACAGCTGTAGAGTCGCTTTATGTTGCTCATCACGACACATTACATTAGATTAGTTTGACTGACAGACCGATGTGAGCGTAATGAGTAAGATTAAGAAAGGTGCGATTACATGGTTTGCGAATGTGAATGGTAGAAGAAGCCATGGACGGCCGAGGAAGACATGGCACGATCAAGTGAACCAAATACTTGAGTCGGGCCATGTCAAGAGTCAGAATGACAGAAGAGTATGTATGATACGATGTGTAATCAATATATATAACAAGCAATCAATATATGGTATCTTTTCTTTTGTGTTAATAGTTTGATGGATATTTCAAAGCTCCATGATCCATGATGAGATTGGACAAGAAAATCTGAGAAAATTAAACATTCTTTACGTCAAACTCACTTATTAAAAAAATGTTTTTGTGTTTAATTCGTAAAACTCCATTAAATTAAAAAAAAACATAATAATGTAAATCAAATTTAAAAATGTTATTATTAAGTTCTGCAAGTATTTTTAGTTGTTATTATTGTGACAGCTGTTTCGGCGCTTAAGACAATTTTCAAACTGTCACTTCATAATAACATTATTAAATTTGATTTACATTAAATAAAAAAAAAAATCAAACTCACTGTTCGAGTTTTGCTGCTACATAAAAACAAATTTTATTTGCATCCTTTTCCGATTTTATATTGAAAGAAACATGGAATGAGTTTTTTTGTTGGTTTTTGTATTTATTGAATCCATTCATCCGTCTCAATTCAAAGTTTTCTTCACTCTACTACAAAAATACGTGACGTGAAATTCAATCTATGTGATACATCAGTTACACCTGTAAAGTCTCATCAATGACAAACAAAAAGGATGACTCTTACGTTAGCCAGGTTCTTTGAAAAGCTTCTTACTCACAATGCATGGGTTTAATTTATAATGGAAGACCTATTTGCACGTTGGCATAATTAGCCGTAATACTAGAATCACTTCGTGAATCATTGCTTATTCAATCATTATCTCTATGGTTCCTTAAAAACTAATATAAGGTATGATTTTCTTTTTAAATCGTCTTCGTTACCGCGAAACGGCGTTCGTCAATTGTAAACCGCAAACATAGACGACGTTTCCTGTTTTTTTTGTATTCATTTCCACGAAAAATCACTTAGAATAGAAAATATTGGCTTTGAAAAGACAGAAAGGAATTACCCCTTTTTTTTGCAAAAACCACTTTATGGCTAATTTGGTACATCCTGTCATAAGGAAATAAGCAAAAAACCACTACCGGCAATTCAAAAGGGAGCTAAAATAGATAAATAGTAAAATCTATGGGTATAGCTTGGCAATAAAATGTATACATTTATAAAGATGAATTAAAAAAATTCATTACTAGGCTACTCAACTTGTCTTTGAAATTTGTTCTACACATTCGGTTTTTTTCATATTGAAATTTCACAAGCTACTCAACTTGTCTTTGAAATTTGTTCTACACATTCAGTTTTTTTCATATTAAAATTTCACAAGCTACTCAACTTGTCTTTGAAATTTGTTCTACACATTCAGTTTTTTTCATATTGAAATTTCACAAGCTACTCAACTTGTCTTTGAAATTTGTTCTACACATTCAGTTTTTTTCATATTAAAATTTCACAAGCTACTCAACTTGTCTTTGAAATTTGTTTTGATTTTTTACAATTTTTTTCTTTAGTAAAAAATCGAAGAACACCCAAAAACGTGACTAACTTTTGCAGTTGTCCAAAACAAACCACTGATCCAAAATGGCTGATAATGCTAACATATGATAAATATATGTGTACCAACATAACAAAAAAAAATCGATAATCGAATGTACACAGCCCGCGAAAATTCAAAATTCACCTTTTCTTTTGAACACACCTCGTATATATATATATTTTTTAAATCAATAATGACGTTCAAACTTAAATACCAGTTAGTTTCATAGTACATAATGATTTACAAATTCTACATATAATTATATATAATAAAAGTTATGTATTCTGAATTGACGTTTGTTATATATTTATATATATTTTTAAAGTCATAATATTTTTCACCGTAGTTCCTTATTCAGTAATACAAACAAATCATATTAATCCATTTAATTATCTTCCTTGAAAAGCGTTAAATTATAATAAAAAGTTTAAATATTCAATTATCTAAGAATATGATGTAGAATTATCGCATTTCGGAAAGTACCACAATTTCTGAATACCGTTTGGTTAACGATAAAAAAAAAATGTGCCGTTGGACCATTGTGCTCTTTTAAACTTTCTTTGATTTTCCTATGAGTCATCTTTGTGTTGGCATTTAAAACCTTTTAATCGATCGCAGCACGCCTAATTATCGTTTACGTTAGACGGAAGGGTACACGTCGCATTACTCGAGTATCAATTAAATTATAAGACGGGAGAATAGGCATGTTCCTTAATTTCGAGTAATCGTAAAGAATGTCTCATGTCACGAATGAGAATAAATGTTTCTTTTTATAATGTTCAGATTGGTAGATTGTACTATTTATAATAAAAGCGAACACGACATGATAGAACCTAGATTATATACGAGTATTATAATCTAAAATAATTATTCAACTCAGCTCTTTATTTCAATATTTCTTAAAAGTACTGTATTTGCGATCTGACCGCAACGGTGTACAACAGCCCTATAGAAATTCCATTACCTCGCATCAGAAACGTGATGGGATTGTGTATAAAAAAGCCGAACTATCATTATATTCTTGCGGCCAGCAGCTATTCAAACACGATAAATCTATTTTAACAGAACATAGAGACTACGTAATAACACAGGCATTAACATACCATGATGCGGACGACCCAAAACGATTTTCCGAGGTTCATTTTGCGACATTAGGTGTACTTGATACCTCGATGGCAAACAATTTGCCTCCCCAGTGCCCGGGGAGCAGAAATTGCCAGAGGTGCGGACTATGGAAATTGGTTCTCCATCGATATGCTGCAAGCCGGGCATGAAATCAGACGCCATACTAAATTACTCAGTTACGAAGGCAGTCTAGGAACCCACCAGCCAAACAAAATAACCGGAAACTTATAATATTTAAGCAATCTTAGATTCATGCTATGTAGCATGTAGCATGTACGAGGGAAGCGTTGCATGTGTTAGGGCAAACGGTGATTTTACGGGGTGGTTTGGCATCACAAAAGGTGTCAAGCAAGGCTGCGTAATGTCACCGTGGTTATTCAATCTATACATGGATAATTGTATGCAAGAATTGAAAGAGGTGGGACTGGGCGCGAAAATGAGTACTCTCCAAGCATGTTGCCTGTTGTATGCTGATGATGCGGTGCTGATTGCTAACAGTATGGAAGATCTACAGTCCCTCGTATCTAGGATGAACCAAGTATGTATGAAGAATGAGCTAATGATGAATGTAAATAAGTCCAAAGTCATGGTGTTTGAAAGAGAGTACGAAAACAGTATGCAACATAGTTGTGAATGATGAATACTTGGAGCAGATCGATGAGTTTGTGTATTTGGGAAGTATGTTTACGAGAGGTGGAAAGACTGATAGGGATATTGAAAGAAGGGTGAATGCAGGAAACTCCATTAACGGAGGACTGAACGCGGTTGGCGCAAACAAAAAGTTGTCCAAGGAAGCGAAGCTAGCGGTCCACAATAGAGTGCTGATACCAACCTTGATGTATGGCAGTGAGGCACGGAACTGGCAGAGGAAGGATGAAAGTAGACTGAATGCTGTAGAAATGAGATCTCTGAGACGAATTTGTGGTAAAACCATGTATGATCGAGTGAAAAATGTTGAGATTCGTAAAGAATGCAAGGCTGATGTAAACGTAGTGAGCAAGATTAAGGAAGGGACGCTTAGATTGCTTGTTCATTCAATGAACGAAGAAAGGAGTGTAAGGAGAATATATGACGCGAATGTGATTGGAAGAAGCCGGGGACGCCCGAGGAAGACATGGCACGATCAAGTGAATCAAATACTCGAGTCGGGCCATGTCAGAAGTCGGAATAACAGAAGAGAATGTATGAGGCGTCGTATGAATGTGAATGAAGCAAGAAGTGTATGCCAAGATCGAGTTGTTTGGCGGTCCGTCTTCTCTGCCTACCCCTGCGGGGAAACAGCGAGATGGTTAGTTAGCAAGTAGCTGTAATCAAGCTTTGCTGGATGGTATTTAAATCAATGAACGGCTTACCCACTGTGCATCCCTGTGCATCCCTGAAAATTCCAATTCACGACAGTCAACTCTCAGATCAGCGACGTCATTAACTATCGGGAGGTTGAAGGAACCAAAGCGCCCACCTTATACTCGTACTAAGTTTGGTGAGCGTGCTTTGATCGTGTCAGGCCATAAAACCTGAAATAAACTGCTATATGATCTAAGATTGATTAAAGACTCGAGAGAATTCGGAGTGAAACTTAAAAAAACTTAAAAACTCATCTCTTCGGAAAGTCATATCCATGAATGGTTTAGTTGCATACTCAATATAGCGAACCTAGTTGCTAGTACCTACCTACAGAAAAATAATTATAAATATTTGTAAATGTAAATAATTACTATCGAAAATATCTTTTCTTAGCCTTTTTCGGTCATTTTAAAAATCTCTTTTCAGGTTCTGAATTCTAACACAACAAAAAAACCTACTCTTCTTTTGATAATAACCTTCTAACAAATATAATATCAATGACAAATAGGATTTAAAAAAGTAATTGGAATATAATGAAATATGCAGCGTTTTCTAATATTGTGTCCTGTGCGTGCAAAATCATATCTTCTCAAGCGAAAACTTCATAATTTATCCGGCGTGACCTGCCCGGTAAGTATGTTTCTGTATGTGTTTGTACATAATAAGATAAACCCTAGCAAGTAATATTTGTACAGCGCCCTTGAGGTGATTTTTCACAAAAACGGCGCTATGCTAATCATCCAATTATTATTATATGAACGCTAAACACGAACACCTGATGGGAAAGAGGTTAATAATCTGCTAGTAACATAACATGGATACAATTAATAAGAAGGAAAATGGGACAGCCGACAGTATCAGAGGAATCAAAAGTGTTCATCTTCTAAAAACCCACTAAATCGAAAAGTTATGTGCAATGCATTGAAATGTGGAAAGTGAGAACAGATTCGAGAGTGGTCAGTATGCAGACAGTTACTAACGATGACAGTGAGGATTAGCAGTGTATAAACAACAGAACTAAGGTTTTGTAAGCTCCAACATTGCATATTAATAATCACTTCATCTGGATTTTTACCACTTCTTTCAAAACAAAATCAGTTAACCATTACGAAATTGTTGGAACGAAATAGCCGCATGACCGATTCTTAATGCAATTATTTAATAATTTGATTTTTTATTTATTTCTGAATCACATGTTTTTCAGTATCCATTGTGTGCATAGGAAATGGATATCAAATGTTATTATAAATCACGTACACACATGAATCCCCTCTAAAATTTGCTATGGTGTCATTTTTGTGATAATTTATCAGCAGAGTTCAAGGGCGCCTTTACAAACCTAATTTTAATATAAATCATTACACTAGAAAGCAAAATGAATCCTTATACGTAGGTGGAAAAATATGAACTACAATATATTTATTAAATAATTTTTGTATTCGGGTAGATGAAGATAGGTGACACTGCTAGAAATACAACTAATAAAAGTAGCAACTTGTTAAAAGTATTCGGTAACTTGAGGTATTGCCATAGATACATCCACAAGAAAAGAACGTCGTTAGACCAACAACGTGTACCTGCATAAGTATTTTGTACCTGACACTGACAAAATAATATGCCATTTATCTTATACAATTTGCCTGTAGCGCGTTTGCGCCGCAATTTGTCCAGCTTCTCTCACGATCTCCCGCTGCCCTCGGCGCAGAGGAACAATGGTGTAGCAGCTAACAGCCGACAGCCTGTCAGACAATGGGAGATTCCATAACGCCATTGGGAGATGCTGTGAGAGCAATCAAAGCTACCCGCGTGTCACGGACACGGAACACATGGTCAGTTCCACAGCGCTTAGACCAGACCGTTAGATACTTCATCACTTCCTGGTACAATATGGTCTCCTGGTAGTTGGGCAGAAACAAAGGCTTTCAGTAATCATCGATGATTGATCGTCGACATAATATATCGATGTGATTGATGCATTCCATCATACTTTGATATCCGACAAACACTTCAGAGGTAGTGGAACTTCGTATTACGGTATTTTGCACACGGTTTATATACATATATATGTAACAATTATTGTTATAAACAATAATTATTAGCCTGAAACACTCATCCAAATTGAAAAAACCTTACCAGAAAAGATAAATGTCGCCGACAGGACACGAACCTGCACCCTTCTGATTGCCGGTCAGATGCTCTACCGTTGAGCTACGTCGGCTTATCGCAAACCCGCTAAGTTAATCAATATATACTAGTGTTTCATTCAATAATTACTATTTTTTATTATATTTCACCTGTAAACATTTATGTCTACATTTTATTGGTGAAAAATGTTTTGACTTGTCAAATATTTATTAATTGATAAACTAAAGTTTTTAAGACAAGATTTTTGTGCATAGCGCAAAAGGGTAACAATTATTTTTATAAACAATAATTATTAGCCTGAAACACTCATCCAAATTGAAAAAACCTTCCGAGAAAAGTACATTTATCTTGTTTCAGGCTAATAATTATTGTTTATAAAAATAATTGTTACCCTTTGCGCTATGCACAAAAATCTTGTCTTAAAAACTTTACTTTATCAATTAATACATATATATGTATTTACCTAGGTATAATAGGTATCATTGTCAGATTTTCATCCCCTGTATATAAAGGAAAGCAGGCAAACAAAGATGAACAAATCGCGGAGCTCCGACGAAAGAACAAATAGACATTACAGTGCAGCATCTATCATAGCATCATAAAAGTCGTTACAGTGTCAAGTTGAAAGTCATTGTATTATAAATATGGGATATACAAACAATGGATCTTTGGAGTAGATGGATGAGTTTGTGTGCTTTGGCAGAACGTTCGCGAGAGACGTGGATGCTCTTAAAAACAATGGCAAAATGGTGAATGTAGACAAAGCAATTATTAATTAAATAATTGTCCATAGTTAACTTTATTAATTTATTTTTCAAAGTAGGTACCTTACGACAACTGTGGAGCTTGTTTTTACGGTAAATCTAACTTTACATAAACCAAGACCCAGCAGTGATGACAAATTGTCGCATTCTCCGAATCTTATCAAACTGTTGTTCTAAGTAAGATCTTCAATAGATGTGTAATTATTTTGAATAAGAAACATTTTGTTTACACCACTGTTTAATATATAATAATAATAATAATAATATTCGGATGATTTTTATAGCGCCGTTTTTGTGAAAAATCACCTCAAGGGCGCTTTACAAATCTTACTTCCTATTCTTACATTATTCCTATATTAAATCGATGACATTTTTTTTTTGGACTCTATCATTACACATTATTTATAGACCATATAAAGGATGCAGTTAAATTATCAAAACTAAATACGGCTTGGTCTAAGTTATCATACATGTTTAATTGAAAAAAAAAATAGAAGCTATCTGTATTTATTCCTTACGATATATTGCAAGACTCTAATACGAATGATAGGAGTTATGTGAAGTTGGGCGGCGGGTGAGGACGGGGGCCGGGGGTACTGATCCTTTCGTCCAATCTTCTTTGTCTTTGTTGGTGACGCCCCTGGGCTGCGTAACGGGACGCTCGGTGTTGGTTTGCCCATACGCCAGGTGGCGCTCGTCGGCCGGCTTCAGGATCTGGAAAGACCACATCAGCGTGTCGTCTACATGTCAGCATGTTTCATATTTAATAATAATAACTTTTTTTCTTCAAAAGATATATAAAGAGTCTAGTCTAGGCGCCCTCGTGGCTGCCGGCTGCTTTTTATAATCGCTCCTAGTTTTTCTTGGAAATATTGGAAAGTCTTAATTTTCCCGGTGTAAAAATAGCATAAAATAACCGTAATAATTTTTAGATTACATTTACAAAAATTACATAATTTTAGTGCTGCCGTCTCGAGCTTAAATCAAGTTTATAATAAAAATCCAAATATTTTAAGTTGAAATCTGCTTCGTTCTTTTGAATTAACGCATCGGGCATCGTTCACATCGGTCGAAAGGCCACATGTACTAGTAAGTGCGAAAAGTTATTTACAACGGTTATTCGGGCAACGGTGGTTGTAAAAAATATTGTATACAACCGGGAAGTGCCGGACCAGGGGCTGCTCTGCGACCTGCTGTGGTCCGACCCCAACAAGGACACCGCTGGCTGGGGTGAGAACGAGCTTCACCTTCACCTTCGTCATTGAGATAGTGGCCAAGTTCCTCAATAAGCACGACTTTGACCTGATCAGGTGATAGAGGACGGGTATGAGTTCTTTGCCAAGAGGCAACTGGTCACCCACTTCTCGGCGCCCAACTACTGCGGGGAATTTGATAATGCAGGTGCAATGATGTCAGTGGACGACACGCTGAAGTGCTCCTTCCAGATCCTGAAGCCGGCCGACAAGCGCTACCTGGCGTACATACAGACCATCACCAACCGTCCCGTCACGCCGCCCAGGGCGTCACCAAGACAAAGAAGATTTTGAGGGCCCTATGGATCAGTCCCCCCGGCCACCATCCTCCCCCGCCGCTCCCCCCTTTTAAGAGTATTCTGTGTTATTTATTCTAAAAATATAAGGATAATAATTCATTGTCTTAGCTTAAATACATTCTTGAATATAATGGAAACAATCACTCTGTCATTTGTGTTAGCGTCTTGCAATATATCGTAAGGAATAAATACAGTTAGCTTCTTTTTTTTCAATTTAACATATATGACAACTTAGACCAAGCCGTATTTAGTGTTGATAATTTAACTGCATCTCTTTATATGGTCTATAAATAATGTGTAATGATAGTCTGTCCAAAAAGAAAAATAAATGTAAAAAAAAAAAATCGTAAACAGACGAAATATAAGAATAATATAAGAATAGGAAGTAATATTTGTACAGCGCCCTTGAGGTGATTTTTCACAAAAACGCCGCTATAAAAATCATCCGATTATTATAATCACTTTGTGGAGTCATATTTATTAAATTAATAACATTTACTTTGCTTAAAACCACTGTATTTAATATGTAAATATGTACATGTTTCAGAAGCAAAGCTCCAGATCAGGATCAACAATATACCATATAATGTTATATTGTTTACATTTGGTATGATTGTTATTCATTGTTGTATTATATAATATTTTTGAACTAAACTCCTGCTGAGAAGCTACTTGCAGTGGCTTAGCGGGTACAAGTTCCCATTGTATGTAATTAATATTATGCAATAAATAAAAAAATAAAATAAAAACTTACAATTTATAGTATTATGTGAAAAATTAATCAATTAATTAATTAGGCCCCATAAAATCAATTTTGCGCTTTTCACTGAATCAATAAGGTGTGCATCGAAGCCCAAGCATTCCATGCGATATATGACGCTTGCATTATTTAGTATTTGTTTGAAATAACAGATTTACAAGAGGCTATTGTGAGCGCGTGGATAAGGCATACCAAGTAGGCTGTATGAATTAACGCGACTCGGCCGGGGCCATTCCTTGGTGGTGATATCACCTGGCGATGGGTGATGAGTGTGATGACAAAACACATGGTACTATCCACTTACCACCACTGCCTAGTCAATGTTACCCGACGCCCAACGCGATGGATATTCACTAGGCAATTTGGCTTCGCGTCATGACTGTTTTTAGTACGGAATCAAAACATTGAACAGAAATTACGATTCATACGTGTATTACCTACGCGGTAATTGGCATTTCATGCAGGTAGGCGTCTGAAACAGCTGAGGTTCATAATGATTTGAACTTGATATACAAAAAAACTAAAGCAAAGCAAATCGGCGCTTATAAAAAAGGCTACGCATGAAGTTGAATAATAAAATGAAATCAGTTTTCCCCTTTTCCAGTGTTTTTCGATCAAGTATCCCTTTTATACGATTAAGCCTTCACGAATTAAGAATTCGATGGTTATTTCTTCACAAGGGTCGACAGAGGAGAAGAAGCATCACTGAGTCTGCCCCGGTACACACTCTTTACTTTTACCGAATATTTGACTTACTTTATCCACTCATCTTCCTGGGAAGTGCCCAACTTATTTCGTTCACTTACAGCCGTTCTTTCCAACTTTTCGAATGATCAATCCGAGTCATCGATCAACCGTGTTTTGTTAAGTTAAGCTCTGTTTGCGTATCCAAGCATTTTTCATCCTAAATTGTCTACCGAGTATTTCATACACGATAAAATAAAGTGTTTTGATAATGCCGCGAAACACAATGTTCGTATTGTACATTCGGCATTGGACGTTTCTCGTTGAGTGAAAAAACAAGAAAAAACGTAGCTAACATTTACTAAAATAAGTGGGGTTCTCTTCAGCTCTATTTAAAACATACAATAAACATGTTTTGACATTCGAAAACGGAAATACATATTTGTCATTCAATAATTGAATCGCGTAAAAAAGATTATAAACTAATAATGACATTTGATATTTCGGTGACGTTTGTTCACCCTGTTGATACTTTTTATAACTAGTCTTCTGCCGAAGAAAACTTTAATCCACAATAATCGATATCCTAAATTGATCGTAAATTTATGCATTTGAACAGTGTTGAGGCAAAATTTCGGCTCATCCCTTGCTCAGTTGAGTTGGGAAGAACGGCCGTTAGCGCATCTCAGTAATATATTTTGCTAACACAACTTTCTCCATTCACTCCGTATACATACGAGTATATCCAAACCTTTTGAGCATTCTTTGATCTTTATCCATACTTAATACTAACTTCGGTTTTGTATTATAATGTGATATATATTTTTTTACTCGCTTTGAAAAACTTGATAAATATACCTGACTATTGATTTCATTTAAAAACGTTTTACGATGGAAACTATTTAACTACATATTGTTTACGTTTCTATTTACTGTATCATGTCTTACCTTGAAATACGTAAACTCTGCCTCGAGGCAAGAAATATCCTAGTTCCTAGTGAGACAGGTCTCCAGTACAGTCCAATATAATATTACCAAGAATACATGAATATTTCCAACTTAAATAAAAAAGATGTTTTTTAAAATCAAAACGAATTTAGCAATGGATTTGACATATTATATGTAATATACTAGCCATTGTGTACTTTGGGATTATTTATTTTTTGGAATAAAGGTATGAAGTTGTCAATTCTTGCTTGTCGTTTGGTGTCATGATTGAGTTGATAGCGAAAGTTATGTCTTGTGACGACTATTACTATCTCTAAAGAAAGAAACATTCATTAATTGATAAACTAAAGTTTTTAAGACAAGATTTTTGTGCATAGCGCAAAGGGTAACAATTATTTTTACAAACAATAATTATTAGCCTGAAACAACTTAACTTTGCGCTATGCACAAAAATCTTGTCTTAAAAACTTTAGTTTATCAATTAATAAATATTTGACAAGTCAAAGCATTTTTCACCAATAAAATGTAGACATAATTTGTCTCGACGCCATCTATTGAGGGATTAGGCCGTTACAAGCCTTTCTCATACTAATAAAGTTGGTTGTTTACAGGTGAAATATGATAAAAACAGTAATTATTGAATGAAACACTAGTATATATTGATTAACTTGGCGGGTTTACTATAAGCCGACGTAGCTCAACGGTAGAGCATCTGACCGGCAATCAGAAGGATGCAGGTTCGAGTCTTGTCGGCGACATTTATCTTTTCTCGGAAGGTTTTTTTTCAATTTGGATGAGTGTTTCAGGCTAATAATTATTGTTTATAAAAATAAAGAAACATTCATTTGAAAATTTTATTTCATTTGAAACGTTTAATTATTTCATAACATATCTAAATAATAAAGTTCTTAAGTAGGTACCTACTTGTGATTTCAATTTTGAAAATATTCTACCCACACAAACCTTCTTTTGAATATGTAATCTGTGGATAACCAGAGTGGTATATCTATAGGCTAACCTCAATACAACATGGCTGGTTCAATGTTTTTCATAATAATTTTAAAACGTTATAGCAACAGTTTTACATACTGCGTTTCATTCAAACTACTCTCTAAACCTTCCAGGTACTAATAAGAACAAAATGTGCTATTTTAAGCGAAATAGGTCTAGTATTTTAGAGAAAATCGAGGACAGATTAACAAACATTCATTTGTATATATAGAAATGAGGTGATTATTTTGAGAAGCGGTCTAAATTTCTTTATTCATGCGTACAGCCGTTAGAAAGAAATCTAATCGGTGATGGGTTGACTGTATTGTTAAAATTCCTTATGTATCTCGATAGATTTTGATGACTGAGTATCATGATCATGATGCATTCACTGTGACTGTACTGACGAGTTTATTTCATTTTTGTCGGCGCATGCGGCTTTGAGTGCTGAAACCACTGGGCCCCTTTGTGGCCTGAACTTGGTCTGGTCAGTCAGCAGGTTGGGAGATATTCTTCTCCCTCTGCGTCCTAATCAAAGTCCGATTTTTATCTTTATCGATTCGTCTTTATCTTTCCAAATCTTGTTCGCCTTGGACATGCCATGGCACTCAACGCCATTCCCGCTTGTCTCTTCATTTCTGACTTGCTTACACCATTCTGCTATCATCGGTCCGAGATTGTAAATTCCTTTTCCACTTCTATATCCGGCAGTACCTAATTTTGACCATTACTTCGTCGACAAGATAATTTAACATTGATGGCAACAGATGGATTTTATATTACCATTTATTCGACACATTATCGGAAAACTATCATACCACAAGTAACACAGTACACATCTCTTTTTATGTAAGATAATAATCTATTGGATTAACCCATCTATATATCTTCCTTAGTAGGCACAGATTCTGTTCTCATTCTGATTTTTCATGGTTGGAGAATTTTGCGGAGAATGAGAATTGAGGACGGAAGCAGAAGGGAAACGAGAAAAGCAAAGCAAAGCTGCTGAAAGCAATGTTTCGGTTGTGTGCAGTTTTCTCTTCCTAATACGATTCTGACAGTTTGTATTGTACGGGATACGGCTTGTTGCGTTCGGGCGATAATATAGCGGCCGTATCACGTACGTATGGGTACGGCGGTACCCTGTTTTGCTTCAATTTCAGCTTATATTTTTAAAGCTCCTGGCACCTTTATCTATGTAGCTGATTCTAGCTTCTGTTCGGGTATTTTCGTCTCTCCATACAAGTTGGTATATTGTAAACACGTATTGTTATTGCGAAATCTAATGAAAAAAACGATGTTTTTTTTACCTACTTTTTGAATAACCCAAAAGACGGGCGGTTAAACTAGAAGTAAACAGAAAGGGTATTTGGTTCTGACTTGTTTAATTTTGAAGTATAGTAATACACATTCAGCAATTGGGAAAATACATAATTGACAAACATGTACAGAAAGTCGGTATCAGCCTTGCTCTCAGGGATGGGGGAGGTGATTCACGACCTGCCTGACGCAGTAAAGACGGAAACCTGTTTTTGGGTGGGTCTTTATATGGACATGTGACCAGCAACCTGGTCAGCGCGTCAGTTCTGATGACTGGAAACGTTCTTACATGGCAAACTGTTCAGATAAAGTGCATAATATATGGCCAAATGTTGTTTAACCCATGCGGGCATTACATTTTGCAATCATACTAATTTTAATACTGTGAAATCGCATGAACTAGGATATTTCTAATTCATGAATGGGTTTTTCGCATCTTTTTTTTATATCTAAGAATTCAACATTTTTTTCTAAAAATTTCTTACTATTGAGTTTTGCAAGTTTTAGTTTTTTTTTATTATTCACATCTATTTTAAAATTGTGGGTAGGCCACATTGAAACAGATTCCAACTGTATGTATTTTAATTATTACAATTATTTTCCAAGTAAATCTGTTTTTATCGAAAATATAAATAAATCATTTCAAACACAAAAAAATCATACATGTAAATCGTTACAATCTGGCCTAACCATAATTATTAAAATGGCTTTGATTGCCTTGCATTGAAGCTTGCAGAAACAACATTGTTAACGTTGATTTACTTTAAAATTGAAAAAAAAAGTTAAACGGAGATCTACGAATTAATGATAATAACAATTAATTTCCTCTAGGGACTGTGAAATCAATGGATTTCCTGCGAAAACATTGTTAAATGTTATTTTTGTTTTTGGAAACATATTGTTTCGATAATGATGCTTCTGATTAAAAAAAGGGAAGTTCGTGGAATAGTGCCAATCTTGTTACAAATTTAAAACCAAGACAAAAAAATACAGCTTTTTAGAATGACAATAAAATCCACTGCAGAGAGAGATATAAAAACTACATGTAAAGTATACATCAGTTTCGAAAATTGGAAAAATCGTAAGAAAAAACGTCCCGTAGGCAGTGGCGTGACGTGATCTTTCGATTAACCAAACATGGCGAGGTCTTTGGTTACCTGGCAAAAAGCGCGACCAATTTCCCAGCGTTAATCATTTTGTCGCAACACAGGAATCTTTGAATGTATACAGATTTCCGATCTGTTATTTCTTTTCAGTATTTGAGTTTACATTATGTAAGTGTCCTTCAAGGCACGTTTATTTGATTTCTTGAACACAGGTTGTAAAAAAACACGAGAACAATTATTGTTTTTTTGAGAATAATACAGCGTTGAGATTGTATGAACTAGGAGAGCCATCTACCGAATCGGTTGTCATTAACCCCAATACATAATCGGAAATTCACAAATATTTAATTGTATTATTTTATTTGCCCAGTTATGATACAAATAGGAATTCAGTTCATTAACATTTCAAAAGTTTCAATCCATAAAAAAGAGTCAATTCGAAAAAAATATTTCAATTTGCCTTCGCTAAGCATGAGACAATTTTTTTCGTCATAAAGGCCTTTTTACACTTTTCAAATATTTACGGTCGTTATTTCCAACCCTACTGAGCAAATGTTGAGCCGAAATTTCGACTCAACATTGTTGAAATATACAAATACGCTCCTCCCAGAAAACTCGATCAAATTTGCGATCAATTTCGGATATCGATTTTTGTGGATTAAGTTCCGCTCAACAGAGGACTTGTTATAAAAGGTGTCAACTGGGTGAACGAATGTCAGTGAAATGTCAAACGTCATTATTGGCTCGCAATCTATTTATCGCGATTCAAATATTTAATGACAAAAATTTATTTCCTTTTTCGAATGTAAAAGGTGTTTTTTGTATGTTTCAAATAAAACTGAAGAGAAACTAACTTATTTTACTTATTATAAGGTACGTTTTGACTTGTTTTTCACGAAAGTGTAAGTCTATGAAAGTGTGCGAGCACTATTTTATTTTCTATGATAGTGGGCGGGCACTGTTTTATAGTCTACGAAAGTGGACGGGCACCTGCATAGACAATTTAGGATAAAACAAATGCTTGGAAACAGGCATACAGATCGGATGCTCAACAAAACAATTGGCTGATCGGTGCTTCAGATTGATCATTCGAAAAGTTGGGAAAAACGGCCGTTACATTAGATCGGTATCTATTTTGTCATTTCAATGAACTCGAGATTACCGAACCAATCGACTAATTTATTTTATTATTACTCGTACATTGAAATGTTAAAATTATATCGATTATCGCTAATCATATACCGTGGTCGTCGATATGAAGATACTTACGTGAATCTATTTATATGTTGGTGTGTTTTATCAATTCAATTCGTACCAAAGCTCTTACTTAACTGAAAAACGTTAATATGCAATGGAGTACGTATCGCCTGCTAAGAATTCCCACATATTTTTTTCATTATTATTTGAGAATTATACTAAGTTGCCAGCATTTGCATAGTTCCGCGGTTGGCCTTGCTAACGCCCGCGATTCGATTTATATTACTTCATCTCGGCTAGCATTATTGAGGGCCGTATTTGGTCCAGACCGGAGGCTGTGTTGCTCTGATTAATACAAAAGTAATATTAATGCCAATTCATTGCAATGATTGCAATCTCCTAAGTTGTATGATTTCCTGGTGTTCTTTGTTTGCTCGATAAGAAATATGTACCTTAATTCAGTTCTAGTGATCTATGAACGTTTATATGTCTGCTTTGGTCTGGCGATATCTTATGTACGCGATAAATGTTAATGTACTTGATTTCTTTAATCATAGCGCTGTTTATAGCGTGAGGCCATTAGCTCGGTCAATCAGAGTACCGGCGGTTCTGCTAAACATAAAGCCATCGTTGCTTGGCACATGATTTTAATTACAAAACATGATCTATCAGTTCAACTGATACCAAATTGTACATACTCGTATCTATAACTATAACTTTTATTGTTAATACGAAGATGGTAAGCATTGCTTCTGAAAAGACTCAGGTCATAGACATACTGTGCTAGCTCCCATATTATTTCATATCCCAAATCGCAATAGCAGACAACCACTTACTTTTATATCCCTCATTGTAAAACCAAATCCAAACTAAACTCTTTTATCTACAGATCTACATACTCATTCAACTCAAATTATTACCACATTGACAGTTTTAACTCAACTATACGTGATATTAAATTAAAATCCATTACACGACCACTCTCAAAAACTTAAACCACATTTCCATCTACTATAGACTTTGTACCTTTATCCCACTCCTATGTTCCCCTCCACCTTCCCCTCCCCCGACTGACATAGTTTAAACTAACTGATGTAACACTGTATATTGTCACACTTTACTCAGTATTTGTCATCAGCAGTGGAAAATTTATAATTAGCATGATTTATTGTTTTTTGTTGTTGTTATACATTTGTAAATTATGGATTTGCTGTTAATTTTCCCAAAAATAAATAAAATAATATAAAATGATTTCTTTGACCGATGCTCAGTCCTTTTCAAGTTCGCCAGGGGGTCATTGGATGTTAAGATATGTCTCCTGGTTCCACAATATGACTCCCTAGGTATCTGAGCCTTGTCCCCATTATGGCACTGTTCTTAAATCGGCGTTTCTTCACCTCCTTCAATTTTTCTACAGCTACTGGTGCTTTCCGTTCTCGACAATTATTATTGACGTCTCCTGAAGTGGCAACGTCGGTTAACAGTCCTACTAGTTCCCTCGATAGAATTCTATCCATATTGAGTAGTCTGTAGCCTGGCTCGTTTTGTGATTAAATAAAATACTGTCTATGTCACACAAACGTTAAAAACATATTCAAGTTGTTAATCAATATTATGATTGTGCTTTAAATGTATTTTTGATGTTACAAGTGATATGAAAAGTACATTACATACTTTAGCATAAAAGTTACCTTGGTGCTAATTTAAAGATGACCACCAGTAATTTTAATCTTCATGCTCTATTGTGTGTTTTAATTGAATTCTTTGTCAACCACATGCGAAAGAGATAAATATGATGTAACGATAATATTATAGCACCAGAAGATTAAAACCCGCTGTCGCGAGTTTTTGCTGCATATTTGACATCGCACACCCCGCGCTGATAAAACAGAACAGTTTTGAGCACACCTAAAAAGGACACAGTATGTTCATCGTGGTACGAATTGAATTCCAGACTCTTTTGCATATGATGGGAAATTACCATTTCTACTTTTCGCATCTGTACGGCGATTAACATAGGACTCTGGGACATTAATATTGTAAGATACCACATTGCCAAAAACCTTGACTTTCATAGTACATATATTGCTACTGCACATTAAAATCATTTTCATTCAATAGTGATCAACTGCTAATCCTATACAAATCTCAAGTACGTCCAACAATTGAATTTGGAAGTTACCTCGATAGAAGACCCCCAAATATTCGATAAACCTGCTTGATTCTGTGCAAAGGAGGGCGGTTCGTATGATTGACAATCCGTTGTTAACAGACTGACTGCCATCTCTGATGCACGGACGCAATGTAGGTATGCTGAGCCTGTTTTACAGATATTTCAATGGAACCTGTTCGAAGGAGCTAGCAGCATTGATCCCCTCCGCGCCGGTGCATGTGCGTGAAACTCGACAGACACGAGCGGAACATCCGTTCACAGTTGAACAGTTGATGTCGGCGCCGTATGTGGAACAAGCTACTGGTATTTGTCTTTACTCCTACATTTAATCCGGGCCTCTTCAAGGCCCGCATTAACAAATCCCTTCCTACAGCCTTCTCCTTAACCCGCCTCACAATGTTGCCCAACCGGGTAGCGATATACTTACTCTGTATGTGCTCATATACATATACAGGGGCGCTCGTGTGAGGTGTCACATAAAAATAAAAATTCGTTGCTATTGCTCAAGAAAGTCATCTATTCACAAATATGCAGTTACAAGGATTTAGGAAGTACGCCCTTGACGTGAAATATCACGAAACTGCGCTACAGAAATGCAATGTTATTATTTTTAATGAAATGAGGTTCAATGTGAATAATTACATTGATTGAGCAGCTATAATTTCATCTCCAAATCAATGCATTTTGATTTAAGTAAAATAATAAAATAAAAAAAATTGTTGCCAGAAGTGATTTTAGCCAAAACAGTTTTCTGTTTTCGAATCTTATTTTTTAATTATATGTTTTAGATTTTTTACCAATGTATTTTTGAAAAACCTATTTTTCTCAGTAATAGCGATTCAACTTTCTTATTAATATATAAAAAATAAAATTGTTTGTCTGTCTGTCCTCGATTTTCTCGAAAATTACTAGACCGGTGTCGCTGAAAATAGCACAGTTTTCTTATTAGTACCGGGAAGGTTTAGATAGTAGTTTGAATGAAATCCAATATGTATAACTTTGCTATAACGTTTTAAAATTGAACCCACCATGTTGTATTGAGGTTAGCCCATAGATATACAATTCTGATTATCCATAGATTACATATTCAAAAGAAGAAGGTTTGTTTGTGTAGAATATTTTTAATTAAGAACTTAATTTAAAAAAAAAAAATGTTTGGAATGAAATAAACTTTTAAATTATTGTTTCATTATTTAGACAGTAATAGTCGTCACAACGCATTATTTTCACTGTTAAATCAATAATGGCACCAATAGGGCAAGCAAGAATTCACAACTACATAACTTTATATAATCCCTAGTAAGGCCGGGTACACATCATCTAGTAGTATGTATTATTTTAGTTAACGGTGTTTCGTAGTTTTTTCATATTTAGATTGACCCCTTCTAGATGGGTTTCCACTCGTAAGTCTACCCTGAGACTCGATGTCGATACAATGTCGATAGTCGATAGTCGATACCATTTGTATGAACATAGCGATTTCCTCAGTTTCATTGCTCGTAAATATCTACATACTAAAATCAATTATTTGCTGTCGTTCTCTTACTGGGATCTATGTATTTTCCCCATAACTAAAACAGTGTGAGTTAAAAACAATCCAAACCACATTCCTTATGTTGCCTTGTTACTTTCCCTTTTAGTTTCGATACGTTTTCTGAGTATGGCAAATAAGATCAGAAATTAATTTTAATACTCCCATGTGTCTTAATAATGGTCTTCAGTTGGGATCAAAGAGCTATACTTGAAATGGACTACCTATATAAGAATCTACTTGTCCGTAATCTCAACATGTATTTCGAAATTCCCGATTTAAATTCATCTGAAGGAATCATTATTACATTCACATTTCGATAATCGAATCGTAAATTGCAGTCTTGACAAAATTTGCCAACGTTAACATATATTGCCGACATCAAAATCGATAGTTGATAAAATGTTTTGAAAACAGTTATTTCAATTATGTTAATATTATTATTCCTGCTTCACCTATTAAAAAAAATCAAGATTGTGATCGAGTATCTGTGATTCACGCTTTTAAAACACATAATTTATTATTTTTTATTGTCTGCTTTAAATTCTGTGACCGCAATTTTTGAAAACAAAAACTTTAACAAACCCATTTATCTGTTAACATAATAATATTTGAGTGTAAAAAGCATTGTCCTTCAAATTATTTGCGAGTTAAAAAGCAATAAATCTTGTCTATATCATATTTTTTGGTGAACATATCCAGTGGTGGCGCAGCGAGACGCTTCGGGACCGCTGGAAAAGCCCAGGAACCGGCACTCACCTTCATGATGCATTAATAGACAGCTGAAAATTTTGCGTTTGCGATAACGGGAATTTTTACGCGAAATTCGTCATTTTGACGCGAAAAATGCGAATTTTTCGAATTTTCACGCGTAATTCTGGTATTTTATAATAATAAAGTAATATTGTACGTTCTAAATATTTATTCGTTTACGGTTTTGATAAGCTTGAATAGCAATAAAATAGAACGTAGCTAACTTGTCGAAATCGTACTGTATTGTCATTCTTTTTTCAAGTTAAATTGTATAAAAACAATATAAAATTTAAATAATCAACCAAAGTTATTTCTGAAAAATAAAACAATTTCCCAACAATAACGCGAAATTCTCCGAAAAATGTCACCATTTTTTCCAAAAAAATAACATGAATTTTTTCAGGTCCCTATCCATTACCTATTTCTTTGTAGTGGTTCATACTTCAAAAGATTGTCGCCCAACAAGGAACTCCAGTCGAATTTTTTTTTATCAATAAATTGTTCAAACTTAAAGTTAGTTTTCAAAGTTTCAATTTTTCATAGCCCGCCAAAATGCTCCAAATCTATGGCCGGTCGGTTTTGATCAGTTTTGAGGTTAGAATATCAAATGTCAAAACAAGGATGAGCTTTATCGTACACAATTTTATATTCTATTCATAGTAAACCATAACTAGCTTCATAAATAAAACATATGTATTTTACCACTGTTAGCACAAGAAAGTTTGTTGGCTTACCTTTTATTAAAGTTACTTTTTATGTATAATTTGTATTAAAATCTGTCTGTTTCTTACAAATAAATAAATAAACGGTAAGATTGTCGCTATTGTAATAAAATAAAGCCATCACGGCATCCGTACTCGATTGTAATCATTATAATGATAGTTCCCACACACGGAACACGGGCACGGGCATCAGACATCAGGCATCAGGAAGAGACACGGCGATCGGAGTGCCCGCACTAGCGATACTGCATCTTGCGCTCGGAAGCCTATTTACAATAACTACGACTGTCAATGTTATCGTAAGCTATTCCTATTCCCATCTATCGCGGGTATGTCATGAGAACGCCGAGCGCCGCTCTATTGATGTGGTTTTTGCGGTGTTTACGAGATGTTATTCCGCAACTTAGGATTCTTCTAGTACTAGCTAGCACTATGGCCATAAACGGTTGTATTTCTGAACAACTTGTATTATGTTACTCCAGTTCTGCAAAATGAAGCCATTGCCCCGTAGTTAATACGTGATTCTAATTAACATTATTCAGCTAAACGTCAGATAGTTTTAACTGAAATTAGTTTCCTAACATTTGTCGTGATTTTGTATTCTGGGCTTAGATGTCATGAGCCCGAAAACTTCCGGAATTCAGAATGACACGAAACAATATTAAGGCATATGAACTTTCCTAATTGAAAATTAATACAAAACTTTCCTAATTAAAAATGAATACAAAACATTCCTTACATATTTTATTTTAAATGAAAATTATTTTTATTCGTATTTTTTGTGATACTAGAATAAGAGGGAAGGGGGTTATAGAGAGAGGGGGATCTAAGAAAATTGCATTTCGTAAGGTATGGATGAAACCAAACCATTTTTACATTCCCTTGCTTGAATTATATGACTGGATTTGTCTATAAATTGTCCTTACTCCAAGCGATTTGTTCTGCCAATTGCTATTTGCATTCTTAGCGTAATCAATTATTAAATCCCCTTCTTTTATTCGACCTTCATTTGTTTCTTTTCCCATAGCTTTGGGCGATAGCGTGCCTAGCATGCATTTTTCATTAGGAACATAGTATTATAGAGCAATATTTTTGGTGTAAAAATTTTTGATCTTGTAATTAATTATTGCAACTATTTTTACATAGGAAAGACTTTATAAAGACTAGTTTCAGAATTATCAAGGAACACTTGAGGTGTTATTATGTTAGTATTAATAATAAATATATGTAATAATAATAATGTGTTTATTTCAGCAGAACAAAGCGGCGAGTGCAGTACTCTGTCTGCCATATAAAGAGAATACATTTAAAAATAATAAAAAAATACAAGATGTAGAAATAGAATATAAAAAATAAATACAAATAAAAATAAAATCGAATTAAAATAACATATTTAGCACTTATGCTACAGTGGTCTGAAGGAAATTCTCCATCTACGATGCAGGGGCGCGCCCTGCCACTGGGCGACAGCCTGGACAAGAGTGTTTTCCGATCTCCGGTAGCGCTGACTCGTCCCGGCTATTCTGTGGCGCATCAAAGCAGCGAACCCATGCACCCTTCCCTCTGCGAACATCTGCGAGGCGTTGCATCTCCAAGGCAGGCCGAACAGCGCCCTGTAAGCGTGGTTATATTGCACTCGGAGTGTGTCCATGACGCCTTGTGAATATCTTGTCCATAGTTCGCTAGTGTAAAAGCTCATGAAGTATGTCTGGAATAGTTGCTTTTTTACCGGAGGACTGCACCTATTAAATCTCCTGGCGCGCATATTGGCACGTACGCTCAGTGCACTTCTTTGGCGTTCTATGTCATTTTTATCGTTTAGGTCATCATTGATGACATGCCCCAAGTATTTGATTTCGCTGCAGATTTCAAGATTGGCTCCTCCGAGACGTATGGACGGAATGACAGCAGGACCCGTATTTGCTTTGAAAATCAGCAGTGACGATTTTTTAGCATTATACATCAGCCCGTGACTAGTAACGTACGATTCGCATATGGCTAGAAGTTTTCTCATTGCTCTTACCGATGGGGCAAGTATGACCATGTCATCTGCATAGCTGATATTGTTCATACATACCCCAGCAATGTGGGATCCGATTCTCAAAAAAAAAATATATATATATACTCGTATATATTTTTTAAAAATTTCTAATATAAATTGGTTATTAAATGATTTATAACAATTTTTGATTAATTACTTACCTACTTTAATCAATTTTTGTTTATGTTTATAATTTATCTATTCTTATCGTTTGTCTGTGCTTGACATTATTATTTTTAGTATTCTATATATTCCTGATGAAGAAAGCATCGCTTGTGTATATTGATAAAGTGGTGAATACAAAATAATTTTAAATTAATTTATTGAAATTAATCGTTTAAGTTTCTTTCCCTATCATTAACACCGAGCAGCTGGTCTACAAAGTATTTAAAATCAAGAATAACCTGCGGGCAAAATCGAAGTACATGTTTCTGAGATCAACGACGCCTTAATTTTCGGGTGACCGACGCTGCATCCTTACAATAAGGCCACGAGCAGGCCTTGTGTTGTCCGATTTCCCAGGGAATGGTTAGAAACTAATGACGATAATATCGCAATCAGAAAACGTTGGAGCGATCTAAAGGCCGACGCGACGGCCTGATAAAGAAGTAACGGCCGTTTGGCGCGGCACTGACCGGCCGCCGGACCGCGACGGACCTACCACTGACCGAATTAATTAACACTGCCGCTAATCACATCACTAATGGCGACTAAATAGAACACAGAACAATTGGTAATGGAGCTGCGGCTACTATAGCAAGTATCTGGTCCACTGTTGTTATTGTTTTAAGCGACAATACAGCGTAAACCTAAGCACAGGAATGCTGATTATGTAATGTCAAATAACTAGTGTAATAGGTTAACGACCCACAATAATAAAATAATACAGAAGGCCAAAACAAAACATCTTTAATTTTCTGGGATTTAAACCTATACTATTTTTATGTATTTTTATGTAACCGAAACCGGTCGAATGCATAAATATGTATAAAATTAAAGTGGCTTAAAACAAAAACATTTTTTATTTAAATTATAATGTCAAGCCACAAAGTGATTGCTTCCTTCGATAAATAAATATAAAAAAAATCATGACAAGCCCATTTGATCCAAGATTACACAAAACTCCATTTTACACAAAATTACTAGACTAATAGACAAACATACAAGGAGCTAATGGCATCGTATTTGAATTGCTTCCAGCTTCATAAAATGTAAATTCTAAAATGGTGGGACAAACCTATTTGTACACGTCATACCACAAACACACATACATAAGCACTATATGAGTAGCTTTATTCAAATTCTGCACAGTAAAACTTTCATTTTTCCCAGCTATTTCTCTCTCGAGAGCACGATAGTTCACAGCGCCATTATGCAAACAAATTGTTTCGGCTTATTGTAACAGGTGTTCTGAGGAACTTCCATGTCGTCCTAGTCTCAGGCAACATCACCTTGTGCTGCACTTCAACTCATCACAATGGCCTTTATCGGTGTTATCCAATCGAAGCAAAACACAACACTGTTTTGTTTATACGACCCACTTTTTCACAACACGAATTTAACCGCGTTTTTACGGAAATTTGGAAACAAATTGTTTGGCTTGATAAATTTCGTTATTACAATTTGTTTCAAATTTTTGGAAATCTGTCTTAAATTTTTGTTTTTATACGAAGCACCACAGAATAAAGAAGAACATCTCTTCAGTGGGAAGCACAGATACTTTGTTTTAAGTTATGCCATAGCTTGGGTATAAGCGAAACTGCGTTTTAAATATTATTTTTGATATTTAATCATTGAAGAAGATAATATTAACAAATCTCATTGAAATATTCATGTTTTCAATTTCAATTTCAACAGAAAAAAGACACAGAAAATAAAAAGGCAATTGTCACAGTTGGGACTCGAACCCAGTTCCTCTAGTCTCACCGGTAATGTCGTATCTACCAATTGAACAAATGAGACCTAATTATATTCCGTAATTTTTATCGATCTCGTGTCTCAATTTTAAGATTTATCAATATTATCCTCAATACCCATATTATTTACTGCTGTCTTTCGTATGATTGCAAAGTTCTACCCGAATATATTTGTATCTTAGATAGCGTCTCGGATATACCTATCCGATTTTTATTTATATGGGACATCTGTTGACTTTTCTACAAATTTCTTTAATATTTTTTGTGTCTTTTTCTGTTTCATGCTTCACCGAAATTTGTTAATATTACCTTCCGCAATGGGGTTTGCAAGCTCCAATAAGTTATTCCAATATTTTTATTAATTTAAATAAGACATAGTCCGATGTTGCACTCCCATGGGGTATCAATTTTATATAACTCGCTAGTAAGGAGTAGGCTTGAGAGTGGGTCGGTGGTTTGGAGCCCACATCAGGTGAAGTATTCCCTCATGTTGGAGAGAGTTCAGAAGAAATTTTTAAGATTTCTTTATTTGAGGGAGTATGGCTACTACCCATGGCTCTATCCTACCGACTTTCTCCTAGGTATGCTCGGAATGAACCATCTGCGGGTCAGAAGGGATGTACACATTGTGACACATTTCTTTAGACTGATTTGTGGATGGTTCGAAAATTTGGCTGTCATGGAGAACATTCATTTCTATGTTCCCAATGGTTATCTCCGTCACCGACAGCATAGACTGTTTTATCTCCCGGCCTGCAGGACCAACATGCCAATGGTCATGCCGGTGGGGAGGGCAATCTTGCTGTTAAATAGAATCACTTCGGATATCGATATATTTATCATCAATGAAGCTGCATTTAAACGTAAAGCTTTGTTGCTACTTGTATAATGCCAGTATGCCTTGTATACAATTTACTGAGATTATGTATGTCTAACTTATTTTTTGTTTTAATTTTTATTATTTTTTATAAGTATTTATTTTGGATGTTGTACATCCTGTATCATCTTTAAAAATGCTTTAAAATGTAAATTTTGTAAAATTTTTAAAAAGAATAAAGAGTTGACTTGAATTGAATCAATTCAAATCATTGCGGGACTGTTCATTATTACTACATAATATTTGGTTTTAACATAAATAAACGTACAGGCTCGAAACATACAGATACAGTAGAAATACGAATGTTTTAAAGGACAGCCATCAGAACAGAGTCGGTATAAATGGTTTTCCAAGTAGCATTTAAAAAATTGAATATGATTTTTGATGTTAAAACAAAGTCACTGTATACTTCGGATTAATTTGTTAATATTTACAACTATGATAATAATAAATGTCGTTATAATATGACCACGACACCCTAATTTATTAGTAAATATAAAGCAAACGGTTAAACTCAACAACATAACCAGCAAATGTATTGATGTCAAATTCGGGGTGCCTCAAGGAAGTATTCTGGGTCCAATCCTGTTCTCAATTTACATAAATATCCTATGTCGCATAGAATGTGAAGGCGAAATCATAAGTTTTGTAGATGATAGTGTTATTCTATTAAATGTCCTCAGTCCAAAAGATTTGATTAAGATCTACACGGCTCTCTGCCAATCACTATTAGAATATGGTACTATCGGATGGGGCAGTGCTAATGATAATATTATTAATTTTCTCATTAGAACACAAAAGCCATCTTGAAAATTATACATAAAGTCCCCGTAAGAACTAGCACTGACGAAATCTTTAACAAACTTAACATTGTGTGAATAAAACAATTATACTTTAAAACAATACTACTTTACTCGTACATTTATAAATACAAAAAAAAAACAAGAAATAACAACAATCATTTAGAAACACTAGATCTCAGAGTTAAAAACACATCCAACGAGGAACCACAAACACAACATTTGGACAAAAAATTTCTTATGCTATGGTACTAAACTCTACGACAAAATACCACTATCCATTAAAAATCACAACAACCATAATAAATTCTAAAATTAAATAAAACACTGGATACGTTACATAGGGAGATCTGAAATAGAAGATATATTAACACCAAATACAGACTAACACCGAAACCACTCAACTGCACTTAAAACACCTCGCATTAGAATTATTATTTTTTTTTTCATCAAGCACATCAATTTAATATAATGTAATTTAATATTTGGTAAATGAAATCCTCAGCACGGGAAATCCCAGTGAGGATATCACTATTTGTTAAAAAAAAAAAGTTAATAAAACATTATTATTATTATTATAACGTACCTATTAGTACCTACCTACGTAAATATTAATTGGACAATGTTTTCTAAAATGGTTGATTAAATCGAACAATCTATTCGAGCTGTGCCCAAGTCCTCTAGAAAGCGCAGCTTGCTATTTATCATGCATATGCAATAAGTATTCACAGTTTATTGGCAGGAGATAATTTATCGACATGATGTTATTCATATTAGAGGCATTCCTGCGCTCACGAAGCTGGTTGCAAAATAAGTGTTGCGTCTTGAATTCTCAATTAACAACGCAATCCATCTTCACCAAAACTCGCGTCATACTCGTATGTGCAACATATCGACTATCAAACGGAAAATGGGAATAACTTCTGTGAAAATTCATATTTTAAAACGACAAGATTGGCTTGAAACCAGTGGAACTATGGCGACTGAATTTTTTCAGAATGTTGGAAATATTATGAAAATGGGGGAGGAGAAGAAAATAGGCGAGGTCTGGGAGTAGAGGTGTTTGGCTCTTCGGATCTTTTTAAATTAATTTTTTTTTTTTATTTCACATAAAATAAAGTAATATATTTTTTTATCATAACAACATATGTGTAGTACAGTTTACATTATTTGAAATAAAAAAAGCCCGTTTTCAAAAAAAAAAATTAAAAATAAACATATTTATATTATTACTGATATTTACAGTGTATTTATTATATTATTATAATAGTGTCAATGTAATTTTGATGCCACTGTTACATTGTTCTATTGAACGCTTGTTTAATGATTACATTTCGTGGTAATTATTGCTCGCCAAAGAAAATGAATTGCCAAATACAAAATGCGGACATATCCGATTTTGCTAGAACAGCTTTTCGTATTTTCTCCTCTATATCGAACAATCTTTCAAAAGTCTGCCCTTCATAACGGTACTGATCATTAAAATTTAATTGACGATTTCTTCATCAACCACCGGATTTCTTGAGGTTCTTTTTTATGTGAATTCCGCACAAGAGTACCAACTGATTCCTGTTAATCGGAGCCAGTGAGACCACAGCATCCCCTATAATGTTGTGAGGCTGAAGGGTGCGGGGAGGAGACGGAGTAGAAGAAGGTGCAGATCGAGTCGTTTCAACTCTGAATGATGGTCTTATTCTGCCACCCTGGATTCGAAAAACTGCCAAAACGTTGACAGTCAATTGTAAACATTTCAAAATATCATACGACCATTATTAATAATTAATTTATAAAAAAAAAAACATTTTTAATTTATGCACCAACCCAATGAAATAAAATGAAAGAAAAGTATTGTTTAGCCGACAGAGCAAATAATACGTAGAGATGCCCTAATAGGCAAGGTGAAAAAACGCCAATAACAGGGGCGAGCTAGGCGTGCCGCCAATTTAAGTAAAAGAGCAAATAAGTAAAAAAGTTCGGCTGGTTTACAAAAACGAAGTATTCAGTTTCACCTTCTTTACCGCAGTCAATTAACTAGGTTTGTGCCAAAATGGTTGTCACGTGGTGTTTACATTCAGTCGTTGAAATAGTACTTAGGGCAGGTCTATTAATTCTGACGTCAGGGGTTCAGCCTTTTCTTCCTCTTCGATGAACCTATTTTAATGCGACGTGTTTCCATTAGTAGCTCTTGTGTTTGACAAGTTGACTGTTACGAACTTTACACAATGCAAGACCAGTTCATAGACCTTTCTCGCAGAAGGTAAGTGAAGGCACGGAAACCTTCGCAGGAAAGAATGCGTGATAAAAAGTACACCGGTCGGTAACGGTGAACAAACACTGCAGGAACGCAGCCATTTCATTTGGTGAGACTAACTAACTAACTGACCATCACGCCGTTTCTCCGCAGGGCTAGGCAGAGAGGACGGACCGCCAAACAGCTCCATCTTGGCATACACTTCTTGCGTCATTCTAATTAATACGACGTATCATATATTCTCTTCTGTTATTCCGTCTTCTGACATGGCCCGACTTAAGTATTTGATTCATTTGATCGTGCCATGACTTCCTCGGACGTGCGGCTTCTTCTTCCATTCCTTACACTCCTTTCTTCGTTAATTCGCTCTAAATGCCCGAACCATCTAAGCGTCCCTTTCTTAATCTTGCTCATTACGCTTATATCAGCCTTGCATTCTTTGCGAATTTCAATATTTTTCACACGATCATACATGGTTTTACCTCACATTCGTTTCAGAGAATTAATTTCTACAGCATTCAGTCTACTTTCATCCTTCCTCTGCCAGTTTCATGCCTCAATGCCATATATCAGGGTTGGTATTAGCACTCCATTGTTGACTGCTAGCTTCGCTTCTTTGGACAACTTTTTTTTTGCGCTAACCGCGTTCAGTCCCCCGTTAATGGAGTTTCCTGCATTCACCCTTGACGATGAGCATTGAATATAGATTAAATATGTATAATAGATAAAGTTATTAGTAGTAATACAGATTAGCCTTCCGTTGCCCTTGGGATATAAGGAAGAGTGAAAGATTGCTTGGCTTCCCTTACAGAACTTCAAATGATTTTAAGTCTTCAGATTGCACGAGAATACTCTACACTTCATTCGGTCCTCTTTGTATAACGTACACTCTTTGACGGCCTCCATGGTCGAGTGGTAAGGCTCTCGACTACGAATCCGAAGGTCGCGGGTTCAAATCCCGGCGTGCGAAAGTAAATTTTATTTATTTGATTTGTGCTGTTTCACAATTAATTAATTTAAAAATAATATATAGTATATTTGCGCACGTTCCAGAGTGGAAGATACTCTCAGTATCGCCCTGGTGAAAGACCACCATTCAGAATTGAAACGTCGCTTGAAATGGCTTTTAGCCCTGTTTGGTGACCAGATCTGAATAGCCAGGTATTTCCATCACCTTCCTCTTCTCCTTCCCCTCCCCAATACCTTCAGCCTCACAACATTCCGCAATTGGGAATGCCATTGTCTCACTGGCTTCAGTCAGTTGGGAGCAGTTGGGACTCTTGTGCGGTATTCATATAAAAAAAAAACGTAGAATGGGTTCAGGTCAAATTTCTTAGGTACATCATTTTTAAAATCGAAATTCCCGTTAAAAAGTTTTTTTTTTCGTACAATACCAACGTATTGTACGGGTTACGGTACTGTGCCCGTCTCACTAGGAGAACCTGTGTTGAGAGCAGGTAAAGTTTATAGTTTATGGTAAAAGTTTGAAGCGTCAATTAAATTGTATCATCATTTGTGTTCAGTCAATGGCCAGTGGAAGTACTTTTTTTACAGGAAATCAACACACAGGAGGCCCTGAGTGAAATAATTTCCCTCAAGGCCTATATCATCTTTTAGGTTTTTTAGAGGATAGGAAGGAATGAATAGCTTTGTTGCCAAGTATCTAAAGTTTCTCTGGCCAAATATTGTTTTAGCGAAAGGGATAAGTAAGATATTATGCCCTTTAGATCTAGTATCGCGAGCTACGTTGTCAAATAGAGTCCTGTGTTTAAAGAGCTATGCTAGTATGGTTTTGGCGTAAAGTTTCCTAATATCCAAAACACGGATTTTCCTAAAGATTTCGTCCACACTGCTGGTGATCAGAATAGGTAGTTTTAGAATATAATTTCTTCAAATGTTTGGTAACTTTGTGGCATCATTATTAATTATATAAATTAAAAATATACTTTGTATTTACCACTTTAATTAAAATATATAAATATTTCTCTACATGTTAAAATTTGAATTTAATATATATCGTAAAGATATTGTTATACATAATACTTCTAATCATCAATTTTCTCAAAAATTATCAGCTTTTCATTCTATGCTTAGTAGATTAGTTAATATACCATTATCAAAAAATAATTTTAACAAAGAATTAAATATAATTAAACAGATTGCAATAAATAATGGTTATAGTACTAAATTAATAAACAATATGTTAAACAAAAAGTTTAAGAAAAAATTTATTAAATCTTATGTATATCCACAAATAACTGATGTTAATAAACAATGGAGAAAAATATTATTTTTAAATAACAATACTGCAAATTTAATAATTAAAAACTTGCCAAATACTATCCAACCAGCTTTTTATACCAATAATAAATTAAAAAAATATATTTTAAATAACAAAGATAAAGATAATATTTTGAATAAATCGGGAGTATATAAATTGATTTGTAATGATAGCAACTATTTTTACATCGGAAAGACTTGTAGAAATTTCAGTATTAGGGTTAAGGAACACCTAAGATGTTTAAATAATTACAACTATTCTGAATTTGCAAATCATATTTTAGAAACCAATCATTCGTTTGATATAAATAAAGGTTTAAAAGTTTTACATACAAATACAACTGGTTTACAATTAGATAAATTTGAAATTTTAGAAATAAGAAAAAGTGTTAATAGCGAATTAAATTTAAGAAATAATCAAATATTTTTTAAAAATAGCTATCTCTTAAATTTATTTTCATATTAATATTAATAATGATAATTTTTATTTATATTTCAATGTTTTATAATTATTTTGTCATTAACATTTTTAATCTGTTACTTACCTACTTTAATTCATTTTTGTTTATGCTCACATTTTGTATATTCTTAAATTATTGTTTTAAATTTTTTATCATTTTTCTATACTTGAAATTATTTTTTAGTATTCATTTATTCCTGAAGATGATAGCATTGCTATCGAAACATGTAGAGAAATATTTATATATTTTAATTAAAGCGGTAAATACAAAGTATATTTTTAATTTATATAAGTTTTAGAATAATCTATATAATTAGTTTCTGAGCTTTAAGGATGGGATCAACGGCGGCAGAAGTAGCTCCACCCCAGGCTATACTACGGTATTCGATTAGAGATTGACACAGTGCATAGTAAATTGTTTTAAGTTCATTCAAGTTAAGAAAATTTTCGGTTTGTGTAAAGAAGTATATAGATGTTCCAAGTGTATTTGCTGTAGAGATTATATGTTGTTTCCACTTTAAATTAATAGAAAAAATATTTCCCAAATTTTTGATTTTTTCCACTCGTTTTAAGTGAGGCCAATCACACAAGCATAGCATGAGGGAGGGGGCAAACACATATTTTAATTCGATTATATTCATAATGTAAGTTTGATAAATCGATTGTATTACGTTATTTCATTACGCTGTCTGACTACGCTGAAAATTATTTTACACCTAGTTGTATTATTTAGAGTAACCACCCAATTGAAAGCCCTGCCATCGTCGCCACCATTAAATTTTATGTACCGACTAGGAACATAACACAAAATGTAACATTTTTCTGCAACACGTAGACAAGTTATCAGTCTCACTCACTTACCAATATGACGCACAGTCTGGGAAACAAGTTTGGAGGTATTGTTGATATATTTGATGACTTCATCTATAAAATAAAGCGTCATCTATACTAGCACTTGGCTAAATCCTACAATTATTTATTGTTTTATTTTATTTATAATATTAATTACATACAATGGGAACTTGCACCGGCTAAGCCACAAGTAGCTGTCAGCAGGTGTTTAGTTCAACAATATTATATAATACAAAAATAAATAACAATCATCATACAAATGTAGTGCAAGAATAATATAGGTGCATGCATATTGTGATCAATGTACACAAGTTGGAAAAAATATTTTAAAAATAAATTAATAAATCTGTCAAAGTCAAAGAGTGGCAATTATTCTTAAATATTACTGGAAATAACTGTTTTCAATAAAAATAGTAACAAGCAACATTTTTTTGTTACCTAACTGCATGACTAAATGTTATAAGGTATAATAGTTTTTTTTTTTTAAGAAAGACAAATATTCTCTGGTTACGAATAGCCCGACAATATTTGAAAATTTCCTACTACCATCACAATAAACGGAAGATGTTGCTTGTGTCGTAATGGAGGACTTAGCCAGCCGAGGAATTGAACTCACGACGCCTGGGTGAGACCCAAACGCGATGCCAACTCAGTTACTGACCG
>JAHDVE020003840.1:0-132832 GCA_022606495.2 Halesus radiatus | reverse complement strand
TTTTTCATTTTAAATAAATTATTATTATTATTATGTCATATCAACGTGATTTTTCAATCTATACGTAGATGATTACACGCAATAAATGAAATGGGTGGGCTTGGGCGCGAAAATGAGTAATCTGAAAGTATGTTGCCTGTTGTACGCTGGTGATGCGGTGCTAATTGCTAATAGTATGGAAGATCTGCTTAGAGTTCCTCGTATCTAGGATGAAATAAGTATACACGAAGAATGAGCTGAATGAGGAGGCCCTTGTTTCACCGATTCTAAAAAAGCCACAACTAGATGCTGAAGATTTGAGTAATTATCGCCCCGTGTCAAATCTTCCATTTATTTCAAAAGTCCTTGAAAAAATTGTGATCAGGCAGATTACCGCCCATCTGGTGAAAAATGAACTGCTTTCAAAATACCAGTCAGCGTATAGGAAGCACCATTCTACAGAGACTGGATTATTGCGCGTGTTGTCAGATTTGGTGCTTGCAAACGAGTCAGGTAAGCTAGCTTTGCTATCACTATTAGATTTGAGTGCAGCATTTGACACCATCGATCATAATATATTGATCGACAGACTGGAAAAGACTTTTGGACTGGGTGGCGAAATCATTCAGTGGATTAAATCCTACCTCTGTGGCCGAACCCAATCTGTACAAGCGAGTGGTAAAAACTCTCCCTTTGTAACCCTTACTTCTGGAGTCCCCCAGGGTTCAGTTTTGGGACCCTTACTTTTTATTTTGTTCATCAACGATGTTACCAAAATAATAGAATCATTCGGACTTCTTTCCCATTGCTATGCTGACGATCAGCAAATCTACTTCTATTGTGCACCGAATGAGAAAGACAAATTAAAGGAAATTACTGTCAAATGCATTGCCGCCATTATAAAATGGATGTCTTCGAACAAATTAAGATTAAATCCATCCAAAACAGAATTTCTATGGACAGCAACAAAAAAGCGCCAATCGATGTTAGATAAATCTCCTTTCACTACTTCGGGCTGTAACATCATCCCTAAAACAGGCGTTAAACTTCTAGGTGTGCATCTAGATGCAGATCTATCACTCAAATCCCAGATTAACAAGACAGTAAGCGCAGGTTTCTTTCACCTGCGCCAAATCAAATCAATACGGAGAAATATTCCAGCTAATGGCGCAAAGATGCTGGTAAATTCTTAAGTTGTTTCTCGACTTGATTACTGCAACGGCATATACGCAAGTCTCCCCAAAATATATACTGACAGACTTCAGTCAGTTTTCAATGCTGCAGCAAGGCTGATTACCGGCGTTTCCAAATACTCCCACATATCTCAACATCTGCGGAACCTTCATTGGCTTAAGTGTCCTGAGAGGATCCAGTTTAAACTATGCTGGATGGTCTTTAAGGCGATACACGACTTGGCACCACCCTATTTGGCGGAACTATGCACTCCAAACAATGTCAACACTAGGCAATCATCTCTTCGATCAGCGTCTTCAACGGCCATAGGAAGACTCTCAGTACCTAAACGCAATCCCAATACCAATTTCGGAGACCGAGCTTTTGCGGTGGCAGGCCCAACAGCCTGGAACAAACTCCCTTCATATTTGAGAAAAATTGACAACTCTACTGAATTCAGAACAAAACTAAAGACTCATCTTTTTAAATTATCGTTTCCAGAATAACGAACCCATTGGTCTAATGGTGTTTTCGAGTACTCAGTCCAAGAGAATTTACTTATATTCCTATTTACCTTCTACCGCCCAGACTACCTTCTTTAATTTCAATAAAAATTATTACACTTCTGTGTGCTTTACCACTGACAGCACGAGCAATAATCATACAGGTATTTATATTATTATAAACAGGTATGTTAGTTGTAAGACTCTAGTTTTAAGCCATAGTTGTACGTCATTTTGCAGTATTGTATACACAATATGCACTTGGTCATAGATATGTATTAGTTTTAAATAGGTACTAGGTTTATATATGTGTTAGGTTTTTATTCTAGTTATGCCTACTTAAGTTTAAATTGTCACTAGCTATAACTTTTAGTTGGTAAGTAACTACCTATAAGCCATAGATGTGAGTCACTAATTATAAGTCTCAGTAGTCAGTCCCTAGCCATAGGTCTTACTTATGAGCCATTGGTAATTAAAGTTTAACTGTAAGGTATTGGTTGTATATGTTATTTGATTAATTGTAAAGCGCCCTTGAGGTGATTTTCTCACGAAAACGGCGCTATAGAAGTAATCCAATTATTATTATTATAATGATGAATTTAATTTTAAATGTCTAAAGTCAGTGTTTGAAAGAGAGAGTACGAAAACAGTGTGCAATATAGGTGTGAATGATGAACTCTTCGAGCAGGTCGATTAGTTTGTATATTTGGGAGGTATATTTACGAGAGATGGAAACAATGATATGTGAAAGAAGGATGAATACAGGAAGCTCCATTAATGGAGGGCTCAACGTGGTTGGTGCTAACAAAAAAATGTCCGAAGAAGCAACGCTAGCAGTCTACAATGGAATGCTGATACCAACCCCTATGTATGGCAGTGAGGCAGGGAAACTGGCAGGGTAAGGATGAAAGTAGACTGAATGCTGTAGAAATTCGTTCTCTGAGGCGAATGCACGGCGATTCGCAAAGCATGCAAGGCAGATGTGCACATAATGAGTAAGATTAAGAATGGGACGCTAATACGATTTTAGCATGTAGAGCGAAAATTAATGAAGAAAATAGTCTAAGGAGAATATGTGATGCGAATTTGAATGGAAAAAGAAGTCGGGGATGCCCGAGGAAAACATGAAACATTTAAGTGAATCAAATACTCGAGTCGGGCTATATCAGAAGAGAATCTATGTGACCATGTATGAATATGAATGAAGCAAGAAGTGTAAACTAAAATTGAGTTGTTTAATTGTCCGTCCTCTATGCCCACTCTTGCGGAGAAATGACGTGATCGTTGGTTAGTTAGTTTGAGTTTGAGAAAACTAAAATATCAAAGTTTTAGCCATTTCTTTCGAAGATGTTATAATTACCCCGGTTCCTTTCAAGAAATAGAAAACTATGTATGGACGATATCTCCATTAAACTAAAATTTGAACTTTATGGTGCGGCGTCATGAACAATGAGTACTTTTACCACAAAAAATCAAAAACGTACCTGTCTTCTGGTTCGAATAATAAAAAAATCGATCCAATTTTAATAGTTTTACGTGTTACAAATAGGGTAACTACACAAATTCAAATATGATAATCAACCCAGACACCTACAAGGATCTAAAATTAAGAAATTACCTTTACCACTACACTTATGGTATAAATTTGACACAGTGATACTTATATTTGAGAAGGGTATGTAACCACTGACTCGATAACCAACACCTCTGCCATAGGTTACTCCAAGTGGTTTGCCAAGTTAGGTGACTTAGCAGGGGTGCCTGGGTTCGTGAGGTGAGTTTTGTCCAGCTCTTGGCGGCAGATGTCTGATGCCGGTTGAGGGAGACCCTTGATCTTTTCAGCCGGACTCTCTTCGTCCATCGCCTTGAATTGCAGTGGAGAGGATGGATTAATACGCCTATCACTAGTAGGCATACAGATCCCCCAATTCCTAACCACCCCTCATACCTTTTTCTTTCCTAAAACTTCCGTTTCTTTCTTTCCTTAAAAAGAAATTCTGCACAGCATCTCCAAAGATAAGATAGGCTCCAAGCGAAAATATTTTTCTCAGAGTGCAGTTGGAGGAAGTGAAAAATTTAAAAAAAAAGTGGTTGAATTGAATACATAATTTGATCAAAACTGATATCCTTTACCTCTCACAGACAGGTATTTGGAAAAAAAGAATATCAGACGTTGTTAGGATGTGAAATGATAATAATAATAATAAACGGGTATAATTTTAAAATAATAATAATAAATAATAATAATTGGATTAATTCTATAGCGCCGTTTTCGTGAGAAAATCACTTCAAGGGCGCTTTTATGTGTGTGGTTCCTTGCTTATTTGCCATTTTTTGCATTCCTCACCTTCCCAAACCAAACACACTCTACACTACTCTTTTGGTACTCTTCCTCTTTTGTTGGAGAGAAGAAGAAACTACATTCAAGGAGCTTGTTTGGTCCCTGTATTTCGGTAAGTGTTTGGTTATCCTAACTCCCCTTTAAATCTTTAAACCCTACCTTGCTGCAATCAACTAAATGTATTATGATTATTGTGTTTATTTATAGTTCACAAACAGTTTTTTAGATGCGAATTCCCATAATTTCGGATGAATAATTCTGGTATGTAAAATTGTATAACAGATGCTTCAGCAGAACAATTACACGGGTATAATTTGAGTTCTCTCCCCAACACACAAATACATTGGATTGTCACACATAAGCCATATGTTGCTTGGTTTACAGTTCTCCATGCTCCGAGAAATCATCCTGAAAGTATCAAAGGCCCCTTAATATTCTCCTACCTGGCAGGTTGCTAAAGCATCTTAAAAAGAAAAAAATGTTAAAAAATAATGTCGAAAGTCGTAGTGATATGGAAAACTTTTTAATGGTGTCTATGAAAATAATAAAGTTTTATATCGACGCCGTTACGCAGGGCCATGAGCAAATGATATTTAAGGGCTGGAATTATGATACCCTTTTTAGGACGAAACGCGAAAAGTCCAACATTACCAAGTTGTCTCCGGGAAGTGGGGCGTTATGGCGAGGATGGCATACAAATCACTTGTGATCAGACAAACTATTACTGAAATGCTCTTTGAATTTTGAAGATTGTTATAGAAAAAAAAGCATTTAACCTACTAGCAACTTTCTATTTCGCGCTAGGTCCAAGTTGTAGTTAAAAATAGAAAGTGGAAAGTAAAAATGTAGTGGATGGAGGATAAATTTTGCTGAGTTTCGTCGTCGGCTCATAAAGCTGAGTGATACTTAATTCAATCTTACCAATATTACTCAATATTATTACTTTTTTGTGGTACTCAATTTTAGACGTATTTTTTTTCATAGCACCAACCAGTACCTATCAAACGCATTTACGTTAATTGTTTACTCTATAATATTTGTTTCTCTCATCCCTTCAAGTACTTAACTATTATACTACACTCAAATTATCTGGTATACGTAAACGATATATACTTTTTTCTTCTTATCCCTTTGAACTTAACTACTATTCTATATTAATTATTATACTATACTCAAATTATCTGGTATACAATTGTTTTTTATTCTGTATTATTCTTCACATATACTTAATTATTCATCATACCTAATTATAATACCTTTTTCTAAATATATTATATCTTCATGCTATGTTAATACTTGCCTTTTCCCTGATATGTTTGTATAATGATACTTAATATGAACTAAACTTGTCAATTTGACTGTCCTAAAAGGGGATTTGTTTCCAGTCAAACTTTTTATATTTTATTGTTGTGTGCGTTTCAAATAAATATATAAATGAAAACCAAATTGGAAAAGTATCCGTCCATCTATTGTTATTTCAATTTTTGTGGTATTATTCCGTCTACTACAGAATCATTCCTGGAAGGACCAATGCATTCTTTCAGGGCACTTCTTCGCCACCGCATCGGAAGCCTATGGTGGAGAGTACACCAATCCAAGAATACCATCATTACTGCTACGGCTACATGGATGGAGTCTCCCTTGATGGCCCTTTGGAGACGGGAGACCATCAAATATTCACCATAAACTTGTTCATTTTTTTTCTCTCTTAGTGAATGAACTTATTTTGCATATTTTACACAGTAATCTTTTTGCATATCTTTTTTTTCTTAGTCTTATTTTACCTACCCAATATTATTTATTTGTTTGTATTATTATAACTAATAGAACATATTGCATTGCACTACCCCTGCATACCTTTCTGAATAAAAAACAATTATTATTATTATTATCACTTACGGAACGTATTGCATTACACTACATCTGCGTACTTTATGGAACAAAGAAGTAGTATTATTATTATTATTAATATTAGTTATGGAATGTATTGCATTATACTACATCTGCGTACTTTATGGAACAAAGAAGTAGTATTATTATTATTATTAATATTAGTTATGGAATGTATTGCATTATACTACATCTGCGTACTTTATGGAACAAAGAAGTAGTATTATTATTATTATTAATATCAGTTATGGAATATATTGCATTATACTACATCTGCGCACTTTATGGAACAAAGAACTGGTATTATTATTATCCGAACACAGATTCTTTAGGGCGGTGCTTTCGGTAATTTTGTTATTATTTTAAAGAAAGCAAACATTACAAGTTTTTAAATAACATGACAACATTTGATTTACTCCTACTTTATTCATAGGTTAATAATTTTTATTATTTCTGTTTTCGAACCTCTCAATACATGGTGGTATTCCATTGTAATGATTAAATATAACAAAAAAAAACGCTTTTTAACTTTATTAAACTTTTATTTTTACCGTGACCGGTTTCAGGCTGTGATGGCTATCTTCAGACTGGTACAATTAATCCTTAGTTTTTATTTAATTTTTCAAAAAAAATTCCAGAATCAGTAAATATCACAGTATCAGAATATTAAATAATCAGTAATGAGCAATAAGAATATACTGTAAGTTATTACCAAAGTGCAAAGCACTTACAAATTCTGCGGTACCTCGAAATCAATATTTTTTAAAAATAGATGATAACAATTATATTACATATTTATTTCCCGGAAGTGTATACTAAATATAATTATTATAAAACCATTGTAAACATATTATAATGCTGGTAGATACACAATTACTACTACCTACTACTGAAAATCATGTTGTTAATTTTCATATTACAACTGAGATGGTGAAATCCTAGAATAAACTCATTATCGATCACTGTTCACCAACCTTTTATTATATAAATAATATAAAATCATCTTTACAATATAAACAACTATAAGCCATCTTGAAACTAGATTGACATATAAAGTAGTATTCTGAATAAATTCAAAAGTACCATATAAGTCTCCTTTTGTAAAATCATGCTATAACAATACTGAAAAATACAATTTTAGTAAAATCGTTGTTTGTTACCCCTGACAGCCAAAAGTGCATATAAACCATAGTTTAAGCATTAATTGTACCAGTCTGAAGATATCCCTCACAGGCTGAAACCGGTCTCAGTCACAAATAAAAGTGAAATAACGTTAAAAAGTGTTTTTTTATTAATAAATCGTGTTAATTTTTATATTAACGGATCATTGTCCAATTAATATATACAGATAAAGAACCCACATTCATAGTACTAAATTAAGTAATCACCAAAATAGAACAAAAATATGCATTTGAGAGAACATTTAAACATAAAAGCCTGAATAAGGTTTTTTGTAGAGTCCATGATTTTCGACTTATTGTGTCTATTTTTGTAAAGCTTGACAAAAATCATTTAGATTGGTACTAAAAATTTCAAGGCAATGGCTTGAGTTAACAAGTCTTGATATTCTGTATGGTAGAGAATGGTACCGAGTATTGATTAAGGAAATTTTTTTAATTGTTTCTGAGTCTACGGCAAGGAATGTTGAACCGGATGAGTTGCAACAAAAAAGATGAGATGATACAACTATTTATTTTGAAAGTACGAATGATATTAAAATCTTTCTTACACTTTTCTAACGAAGAAATTGTTACTAAAATACTTCCATTTTTATAGGGGAAAAATGTTGCTTGTGCAATGATGACTTTCTTAGACAAATAATTAAACCCACGATGCCTGGGAGGGAATCCGACCCTATGAACCCAGTAATGTGATAGTTTGGAATATAATGTATGTGCTATACCTACTGTAATCACAAATTTATAGTTGGCTGCTTAAATTTATTTTTATTATTCGTAGAATATGCACTTTATGGACCTCTCTCAATACAATAGATAACTAAATTCGAGCGGCTACAACCTAGATCTGATCCTGTCTAAGTTATTAATCTCCGCCGAATCTAATGACGACCCGCTGGTTCCCGAATATATAAGTTATAAAGCTACATCCATTAGTGTGCCATTCCAGGAAACTCTCACTGACAAACGCAAAAAGAAACGTTTTTCTCTATAGCCGTGGAGACTATGAATCAATTAATTCCGCTCCAGAAAAAGCTGATTAGGCATATATTATCTCTAACTACCAAATAGAAACAGCTCTTGAAAATACCTTTATCCCACTCCTATGTTCCCCTTCAGCCTCCCCTTCTCTGACTGACAGTTAAGCTAACTGAATTAAAACTGTATATTGTCAAATTGTACTAGCAGTATTTATCACGGAAAATTTATAATTGGCATGATTTATTGTTTTTATTATCATATACATGTATATTGTGAATTTGCTGTTAATTTTCCCAGAAATAAATAAAGTTAACGTTTATAGTAAATGATATAAGGCAAAAAATTTTAAGAGTTACTTCATTTTCAGTATTAATTTCATGATGATGGCAACCCTTTAAATTCAATTTAGGTACTTGAAGTAACTTAAATAAAGCAATGAAATAAATTTGTGGAAGTAAAATATTTCAATCTATTTCTCTCGTTGTTCAACTGAAATAGTACCATATCTTACGAATTACCGTTTAATGTCTTTAGATTCCTAATTGAAAAACGTGATGATTGTGTGAATGAAAAATGTAACAAATTTCGTTAAACATTTTCATATTTTAATTCCACATCCCAGTCAGCCTACGTCATAAACATTCACGCGGTTTGGATATTTTCTATCGTATGCAATTTATAAAGTTTTCACAAATTGTAATTTGGTTAGAAAACATCACAATGCGTGGTTTGAGGGTTTCCTGCATTTTAATAAAATATTACATGTTGCAGCTAAATCAAAACGTTTATTGTTTTTTGTAAAAAGGAAGACTCCCAGTCCCCAGTTACGAAATCTTCTGAAAAGAAAAATAAACGGTAGAGGAAAGCAAAGTTTGAAAATTTGAGAGATTTCGGCTATAATAATATAAAAAATGTAAGTAGCAATAATTCGTATACTCGTATGCCACAATTTTTTGTAATATTTCACTCCAAGTGAATATACTCGTAGCTACAGGATAAATTTAGGAGAGACGCCACGGGAGGAGAGACGTCACACTCGTAATAACTTTGAATGTGGTGGAGATACGACAAATCGATTCGATAGAGGCTTTTGGAGTTGAATGAAATAAGTCACTGCCTACTCCGCTGCTTTGGCGTTTGTATCATTTGTGGAGCGTTGATGAAAATTTCTCCCGAAAAATATAGTCAAAGTTTTACGTCATTGACATACTGGTGCCAAATACAAGTACAAGCGTATCGGAGATATAATAAAGTAACCATTTTTACTTTAAACATAGTTTATTTTTACGATCCCTAAAAACTTTTTTTTTTTGTATGATCTTTTTTCTATTTTGGGATTGAATTTCTAACACAATATGGGAGAGATGTCACACTGAGCAAGATTTATTTTTATTCGTATTTAAAACTGTTTTTTGGACTCTAAATAATGACGACAAAATAATTATGGTTTTGGTTGATTGTAATAAGGGATAGTTTAAAGGTTCAAAAGGATAAGGATAACCAAATACTTGGCGAATGATGTCGTGAACGACCATGATCCCCGAAAGTAGTTTTACTTCTGGCAAACAAAAGAGCACCCAAAACAATTACTGTCAGATCACTGCGTTCCATTTTTCAAAGCGTTGTGTTTGGTTGCGGAAGGTAGGGAATGGATAAATAGCTATTGAGGTAGGAACCACCACATCATACTTTAAAATATGGAATTCCTATTTGAACATTAATAAGATGATTCCAGTACGTATATCCTAACAGATCACCCCACTAAAGCTCTAATTCTCTGAAATTTCTCCATCTACATCTGCTGGATCTAGATCTGCCCAATCAGGGTGACAGAGAAAGAAATTTCATTAAATATACTTGAAAATGTAAATCCAATTCCTACACTGCCAAAAGCAACTGCTAAACGTACGCAAATAGTATATTTGTTAACATCCCTTGAAAATTTAAGAATGTTATTTTTAAATCACAGTATCAATTTCTCGAACCTACCTTACGCTCCACGTCATAAAGAACACTATTAAAAACACCATTATTATTCTACTGAAATATTTTGGAATAATACTGTATAATGTGTATACTCGTACTAGTAAATAAATTATATTTCCCCGTGTGGTTTCTTACATAGTGATGTAACCCACAAGTTTACATTATGTTACAAATTTTGGAAAAAAAATCTTCAAATAAAAGGAAAATATTATTTTGTTATATAATTTGAAAGCGAATGACGGATAGACAAAAAAGTGGTTGCCACGGAGATGAAGTTTTAATTTTTAAGACATAATTTTTAAAAGTGAAACCACCATATTAGACAGAGATTAGCATCAGGTTATCTCCATTGACGAAATTTATATTCGACAAAGTAGCATTATTTGTGGTTAAATAATTCACTGTCAGTCAGTTTTGTATAATTAAGTAGCAGGAAGATATTGATTTGGTTGATTTAAATCAACTCTTATGTTGTTTGCATTCACATCGACTACTATTACTTCTAATGCAGTTACCCGTTATTTGTATACAAAAGATATTACGAATTGATTAGCCATAGGAATGTTTGTTTACTTCTCATCCGTAATATTGACAGACCAACAAATCAAATGAAAAATAAAATGAAGCAACGCAGTGGTGGCGTAGCCCAACGATTCTTCGTTAGCCTTATCCGTTAGCCCGCTATACGTTATTCCGTTATGCGCGTAGCCGTTCCGAGTGCTACGGGACCTTAGTTCGCCTACGACTGCCGGCAGTAACGGTCGTTACTCGTTACCCGTTGCGCTTTACTTCATTCGCCGTGATATATCTGCGGAATTACTTCGGTGCAAGCTTTCGAAAGCCGATATTGAAACATCTCATTAGACTCTCCGGTTTAAATAGTGATTTGTGAAATATTTATTTTTACATATTTTAAATCAATGTTTACAAATATTTTTTAATAAATAGTGCTACTTAACATTAAGACAAATCTAATTTAAAATATGTAATAGATACAGTGTTTACATATTGTTTTTAATAGTTTTAGAAAAAAAATATAATAATGTGTCTTGATGTTCATTTGATAAACACTGACGAAACTTTACGGAAAACCTTTTGAATGTGTTTTAATCATCAGAATTAAGGAAAACTTCGAGAGGAAATACGATCAAACTAAAAGGTAAGATTAAATTGAATACTGATAGTTTTTGTAAGAAATATTTTTTTCTGAAAATATCTCAGTACTTCGATCAAACCTTTACAAAAGAACATCTCTCGACGATATCGAAAACTGGGCAATTATTAAAATCGTTCGCTCCTGATATTGTTCACGGTTTATTTTTCGATAAAGTTTTCCTAAAAGAGGGTTGAACCAAAATAAGCTCCATCTTTTTATTACGTTATTAAAAAAAATCTTACGCTATTTTTACGGGTTTATTAGAAATATATTTATCCAATACATTACTTTATAGTTATGTTGCATAAAAAAGAGGAAAGCAAATTGCAACAAAAATAACTATAAAAAAAAACTTTTCACTATTTTTGTCAATGTGCTTAATACCGGTGATTGCATAATCTCTTTTATGGCTGCGTAAGTTTTGAAAAATTTGTATACTCCCTTTATCACAAACAACGTGTTTTTTTGGTCACCTAATTCCCCGTAATATTAATGCCTTGAGTAAATAAATAAAGATAGATAATATGACAAAATAGTCTTTCTAAAACACGTGTCATTATAAGTGTTTAATGCACCCCAAGCATTGGAGTTTGAAAAAAATGAATTTCATCAAAATTAAATATCTTCAAAAAATCCAAAATAAAAATGTTTGTGAAAATTACTACGCCTATCTAAAAGGGTCTATGTAACGGGGTTACACAAAATTCATTTATGGAAACTGGTCAGGTGTTTTATTTACTTGAATAACTCTTCGGAATTCCAATGGCAAAAATTGAGTAGTTACTAACTAGGAAACGTAATTACAAAGACAATCAATTTAAGTAAACTTGAAAGTTCAAAATTGGTTGTATAAGAATAGTCTACTGACTTGCGTACATCTTTCCCTGTCCTATTTGGGTTAGAGACCCTTCGCTTCGACAAGACGCCTCCAAGCGTCCCTATTCTGCGCTATCCGATAGTCTTCATTCATGGCATGCCCTGCTCCTCCTCGCACAGCCTCTGGAGTTGTTTCTTTCATCAATATCTGGGGCGGTTCATTGAACGACTTCCACTTTGAATAGCACTCAATATTTTAGGCGGAATTCAATCTTTTAGCATCCTACTGATATGTAGAGGTTCGATGTTCTGTTCATCTTGGATAGTCGAGTTTCTTAATCAATCCCGTTTTGTTCTGCCACTCTTCTTTAAAATCTCATTTATACCCATAAGAATAACAATACTTTGATTTTTAAGTCGCTATTTTTTACATTTTTTGAGTTGTGCAGTGTTGGCTCTATGACGACGGTATATTTAAATTCACCACGTAACTCTAGCGTAAAATTTTAAAACCTCTCCATCGAAGGTTAAAAAAGCCCCAAAGCTTTCAGGTAGCGGAACACACGGGTCGAGTATCTGGAAGGCCAAGCCCCGAGTCGCAGGCACCGGCACCGAGTGCCTTAATCTTATATTCAATAGGTCTCAAATATGGTAATCGTATAGGATCCTGAGCTATTTATATAAAACGAGCATCAAGCCTACCACGTAAACTGCCTCTTATAAAATATTAAACTTGTTGCCAAATACCTAATAGTGTTTCGATCCCAAATCAATACAAAATTTTATGTATAAATCGAAGAAAAATGTGGGATTCGAACTTGATAGATCTGCCTAGCAAATAAGTATCTACCCACTGGGCTATCTACTCAATCAGCTTGTTTTGCCTTTGTTCAATATACTTGAATAAATCCATATATAAATGTTAATTTTGAATGATGGTATTTACACTACTACTTTAAAAATATTATATTAGTAAACGTACTCGTACGAGTATGTGTGGAGTTTGTTCGTAATGGAATTAGAACAGTTTCTAAGTTTGATATAGTTTGGCTCACAAACTTGTTCACTTTTAATTTTAAAATCATCCTAAGAGCAATTAGGCTATAATGTTTTTCCTGAGAACCACAGATGAGTTAAAAGTTACACTCTAAATATGATGAGGATTATTTCAAGAGATGGGTTTTAAGTTTCGCTCTGAATTCTGTCGGTCTTAATGTGTTCCGGAGGAGGCTCTAGGCTCTAGGCTCTAGAGCCTGCCACTAGGAAACTGCGATCTTCAAATTTAGTATCTGGACAGCGTTTTGGTTTCTACAACCATTCAAAAGCGGAGATCTTTGCTGATCTAAGCATTGACTTTCGTAAATTGGTATCAATCTGACATCTAAAGTTCAGCAAGGATTTACGAGATTGTTTTGATTGAAACTGCGATGCGTTTATACTAATTAGGACTGTGAATATATTGAAAATAAGTAACTCTTAGTATTCCAGAAAAGAACTTTTATAGCGAAATTGAAATCTCATTGGTATTATTCAGCGGTGCATTGCACTTTAAGGCGATGCAATGGGAAGTAATTCAAAATAATATGTTTTTGGTTTGAAAATTTGATGGTCTAGGAACATGATACATAGTATAATTAAACACTGCAAGCAGAATACAATCAAAAATATGTACGGCTCAAAATCTCGTGCTTACTAATTCCTTTTCATGATATTATAGTATTGTTCAATGTGGTAAATTAAGTTTCTGAGAATATGGTCGAAAAATATTGCAATAATTATGCCTGAACTTTGCAAAATAAAGAAAAACACGCATTTTGGTGATGTTTTTTTGTGTAAATCGAAACATTCGGCCGGTGTTAAGTGGAAATTTTTACCCTTTTCACCACCTACATAAGGAGTGCGTAATTTCGTTCCAATTTTAGGGAGTGGATCGCCTCTACCAATAGAAAGATGTTGCTTTTCAGGTATTGATTATAATTTTGTTATCATGGAGACTCGATAAACTTAGAAATACAACAGGTACTACGACGGGAGAACTATCAGTTGTTGCGTTGTTTATTGGTCATTACCACTATCATTCGTAACTGTCAAAATTAACCGATAGATCTGTTTTTCTATTCTATTTTAAACTACGTTGATATATTAACTACGGGTTGGTTTAAATCGGTCAACTTAAAATAAACAATAGAATTACAACTAAAGAGAGCCGAGTATTATAAACAAAGGAAAACTAAAACATTTCTTTCTCAATAATTACTAGCCATAAAGTTTTCCATTTTTCCCAGCGAAAATAATCGATAACTTTACGCCTTATTTTGATACGCGTACATAGGGCATTTTGGTGTGAATCTCTATGAAGAAAGCCAGTGAAAATGAAAATCAACATTAGATTTTTGCGAAGTTTTAGACTAGAACGAATATGACACAAAAAGTTTTAAAATTAAAAGGTTTTTTTTATTTTATCGATTATTTTAACATAAGAACAGCTTTTCAGCCTTATGGGGCTGCACGCCATTGGTATTAATTAGTCTACAATTATTTTGTTAAAAACATAATGACAATTATTTGTGATTAAATATTTAGGACCGTTTGGAATGGTCCAGGATGTTCTTTAATTAATATCTTTACAAGCGCACAACGCCTTTGAAGCAAATTCTCTGAAAGACGTCCCGTCAATGAAATATCCAATTACGTGATAAATAAATTATTTCACACGTAGGTAGATACAACAAACAGATCCACAGAAGTAATTTTAATTATGCACATATTAATACCGAATATTCATCTGCGTAAATAAAAAGTCTTATGAGAGTGTTATTTTGTAATAAATTTCTTGTAAGAAGAAGAAGTAAAATTCTTCAACAGCATTTGATAACGTAATAAATTATTATAAAAAAAAAACCTTTTTTTAAATACGAATTCTGTACAAGATACCCAATTACCCGGATCCATTGGAACTACGGGATCCCCAATCGAGGTATTTCGTGAGACTTCAGTGAGGGAAATGGGGTATAGAAATATAGTAAAGAGCTTGGCTATTCAGTTCTGGTCAAAAAATACGGCTAAAGCCATTTCAAGCAAGATTTCGATTTCTAATGGTGGTCTTTCACCAGGGCGCATCAAAGTATCCACCGCTCTGCACTGTTACTAATTAACCAACGTGCAATTTCTTCGCAGGGGTTGGAAGAAAAGATGGACCGCCATACAGCTCTGTAATTACACCTACTCCTTGCTTCATTCACATTCACATTCATACATTCTATTATTTTGACTCTTGACATGATCTGACTCAAGTATTTGATTCACTTGCTCACGCCACGTCTTCCTCGGGTATCCTCGATTACGTCTATCTTTCAGTTCTGCGTCAAATATCCATTTTACATTCCTTTCTTCTTTCATCTGCTCTACACATCCAAATCATCTAAGCTCCCCTTTATTAATCTTAATCATTATGAATAAATCAGCCCTGCATCCTATCCGGATCGCACAATTGTCATATATTGTCAAAATATCAAAGTGTCACTAAAAACATGACTCAATTTATCCGAACATTGAAGCGTATACACCTCATTGTAATGTTTATTCATTGAAGAAGATAATATTAAGCCATCCTAAATAAAACATGAAATTGAAAAAGGTTAGTTGGGACTCTTACATTTTTTTTCTGTGTCATGTTTCAATAAGATTTGTTAATATTATGTTGTTCAATGATAAGATAAATGAACTACTCAATTTTAAAAGAAAAAAATGGGTATCTTAATGACCAACATATTTATATTACGAGGATAAAAACCTTTAATTTACTAACCATATCAAGATTCAAAACATCCTTTGGTGAGAAAAACAATAAAATACATGCTACAAACTTATATAAAGCCATCCAAAATGTTATTAAAAACATCACGGAGATACAAAGGTTCAAAACCAACATCCATATATGGCTACGTTAATACATGAAGATGAGGAAACCAAAAAAATTATAAAGATAACATAAGTATCAGTAACACCAACACATTAACTTACAGTCAAAATTCGCAGAACATCCCTCATTGAATAATCACATCCCGCGTCACACTAGCCTAAACCTTTACAAATAAAAAGAAAGGGTCTTAGATTAAATTTACCCGAACAAATAAATGATCCTAATATAACATTATTAATAAACCAAGGAAAATTATTTATTCACCACTTCTCAGTATGTTCTCACTACCAAAACAATATAACCATTTGAATAAATCATTTAAGAAAACATTGTTATTTAAATACGGAAAAACACATTATAAATATAAAAAAACCTCACACAATAGAGAATTTTAATTATTTTCTAACTAAATCGGTTTTAACGATATTAAATAAATATTTTAAACATCCGTCTAAATTAGAATTGGGTATATATTGGGAATAAAATCATATAAATAAGTTGTCGCAATGTGGATTAACCACAGTTTGAAAATGAAGAATGCCGAAACAGCTGTCACAATAATTTAACCCAAATTTATTATAATTTCTTTAAAATTTGGTATTCGCTTTGTCGCGTCAATATTAATAAATGAATTGAAAATTACTTTGTATCCACCACTTTATTAATATAAACATGTCAACATGTTTCGAAAGCAATACATTCGTCATCAGGAATATGTAGAATAATAATATATAGTATTTTATATATTCATAGTGAGGAAAGCATAGCTTTCAAAACATGTTGATATGTATATATTAATGAAGTGATGATTACAAAGTAATTTTTAATAATGACGCCACAAAGTGAAAACCAATATTTTGAAGAACTTATAGAACAAAAATAATTGCAGAACTTAATAATAACTTTTGTTAATTTAATTAACAGTTTTTTAAACCTTCAGTACGCCTCGGAACAGGAATCCTTTGTGAGGAAAACTGTGTATATATGAAACTATTGTAATATATTTATTCCGAATAACGTAACATGATAAATATGAATGTATCTTAAAGAGTATTTAATTAATAAATAAAAATTGTTGTAAAATATGTTTCGGTGATAGGTTACCTGCCTCAGGTTCCAGCATTTGCTATTTTAATAACGTGTGGTACATATTTTTAATCTCGCTCCTCTGAACATGTGGCCCGGTTTAATAATCCACTTAAACTACTGCCTTAAAATTCAAAGTTCCTCAGCGGGGACAAAAATGTTAGTTACGTAACGCGTTACCAACAAAGCGAGTAATGCTCTGAACGTGCCACATTGTTTTTACCAAAAATTATAAATTACAGCCTTTTCACATGGGAATTTCCCGACATTTTCGCACGGATTCTTTTTCACTATATCCGCGGAACCTTATTCCTGTAATATTTTCCCCGGGAAATTTTAGCGAAAGCTTCCAGAGTCAATATAAAAGGTTTTAAAAAAATATGTGTTTGCGGTTCTATCAATGTAACTTGTTGTGGGTGTTTTTAAAATGACCTGAATTTATGGATAAGGTTTATAAAACTCTGCCACCTCTCTGTTTTTAGGACATCTTTGTTCTTATCGAATAATTTAAATATATGAAACAATGTTTTTAAATAATATACATTCTTTTCATTACCATCTTTTTATATGATTACCACACATTCGGAGTCCGTACTTTATACATGATTACCACACATTCGGATTTCGTACGTTTTACTTCTCACATTTCAGTATATCTCTGAAAACACTAATTATGTTTGAACTTTTGTAATTTTTGAAACTATTAATGATACTTAACATTCCTCAGTTAAATTTTTTTTTTTTCGTTCATATATATATTTGATTTCCTATGCAGTTTTCAAAATTAACCATCACTCTTTTCCTGAATACAAGCAACTGTTTACAACAGGAAAGAATATGTATCGAACAAAATTGTGTATTCAACAAATCTAACTAATACTAACAAATAAAAAAAATAAAAAATAGTACGCGGAGCCAGTGGAACTATGGCATCAGTAACTGGTATACCTACATTTTTATTTCATTTTAATTTTTATTGATTTTAGAAACAAACAGTAATGTATAAAATGAGTGGTGTACAAATTACGAGGTTTTTAGAAAGTTATTACAAGGAACGCGAACGGTACCTATGACGTGTTTCTACGTAATATCTAGTAAATGGTTATATACATTTTACCGGACGTGGTTAGAACAATGCTAGGGAATGATACGTGGTAAAGATAAAAGTACATGAAAAAAGTGTATAGTGTATAAGTGTATGTGTCTGTGTGTGTGTGTGTGTGTATGGGAGCGTGTATGTGTATCTGTGTGTGTGAATAGTGCTATGTACCGGAGAGTTGTGATTGCGCATTGATGTTACGAGTAATATTTTTCTTAAATCACGGTAAGGCGTCAAAACATTTGTCGAGATTTAGGTAGGGATAAAGATTATTAAATGTTTGGAGAACATGGAAACATCTGTTTATCGGGGGTATGGCCCCGTTTTTATGAAAAATCACCTCAAGAGCGCTGTACAAATATTACTTCCTATTCTTTATCTAATTATGTAACAGATACAGAAAAACATACTTGCCTGGCAGGTCGCTTCAGATGAACACAGTTTTATTAGACAATTTAAGCTTAGAGATGGTATGATTTTTACAGTAGCTATTTTATCCCCCCTTTCTCTTGATGTTACATTTATTATGGTGGCAAAAAAGAATTGGTGTTTATTTGAAATATTTATAATTTTTAGGACTGGAGAATATTTATAAAGTGACTTTAAAAAGCGAAGTTTTTAATAGATATTAACATTTTTTTATACATTTAGTTATTTACAGTGTTGCGGGCTGTGGACCCATTTGGGCACCGATGTGTGATGTTTTTTGTAACTTATTCTATAAGTGACTTTAGGTAAGCACTAGACGGCTAGCCTAGCTAAGCAATTTACCTGTGAATTTATTCAGTTATTCAATTCAATTCAATTCAACTGTTTATTCTTTTTAAAAATTTTACAAAATTTACATTTTAAGGCAGTTTTAAAGATGATATAGGATGTACAACATCCAAAATAATTACTTATAAAAAATAATAAAAATTAAAACAAAAAATAAGTTAGACATACATAATCTCAGTAAATTGTATACAAGGCATACTGGCATTATACAAGTAGCAACAAAGCTTTACGTTTAAATTCAACTTCATTGATGCTAAATATGTCGATATCCGAAGTGATTCTATTTAACAGCAAGATTGCCCTCCCCACCGGCATGACCATTGCCCTCCCCACCGGCATGACCATTGCCAAGTTGGTCCCACAGGCCGGGAAATAAAACAGTCTATGCTCTCGGTGACGGAGATAACCATCGGGAACATAGAAATGAATGTTCTCCATGACAGCCGAATTTTCGAACCATCCGCGAATCAGTCTGAAGAAATGTGTCACAATGTGTACATCCCTTCTGACCCGCAGATGGTTCATTCCGAGCATACCTAGGAGAAAGTCGGTAGGATAGAGCCACAGGTAGTAGCCATATTCCCTCAAATAAAGAAATCTTAAAAATTTCTTCTGAACTCTTTCCAACATGAGGGAATACTTCAGCTGATGTGGGCTCCAAACCACCGACCCACTCTCAAGCCTACTCCTTACTAGCGAGTTATATAAAATTATGAGAACCCGAGTGTCTTTAAAATTCCTTGAAGTACGTAGGACGAAACCCAGCATTTTTAATGCTACAGGCGACTTCAATATGAGCATGAAATGTCAGCCTACTATCAAACACGATACCAAGATCTTTCATAGTGGAGACACGTTTTAAACTTCGGGCGTTCATATTATACCGGTAAAACCAAGTATGACACGCCCTTGTGAAAGAAAGAATGAAACATTTAGAAATATTGAACTCAATCTGATTTCTCTTACTCCAATCAATGATTCTATCAATATCCGATTGGAGTCGATTGCAGTCTTCTAAAGTTAATATTTCTAAGAACAGTTTTAGGTCATCAGCGAAAAGAAGAAACCTGGAATGCAGAATGCTCTCTGCGATATCGTTAATAAAAATAGAAAAGAGGAGGGGGCCTAAATTAGAGCCCTGAGGAACTCCAGAGAGCACAGGAAATAATTTAGACAAAAATATTCCATGCGATACAAATTGTTTTCTTCCAGTAAAATAGCTGGCAAAGAATATTAGAAACCGTAAAGAAAAACCTATCATTGACAGTTTATTTAATAAGATGTCATGATTTACAGTATCAAAAGCCTTCGAAAAATCATTGTATGAGCAATCAACTTGGTAGCCTTTATCTAAGGATTTTGATACATAATCTGTGAGTACCAATAGGTTCGTGTCTGTTGATCGGCCCTTTCTAAACCCATGCTGTTCCGATATTATAAATGGCTCTACTTGCGACAGCATGGGTTTGTGGAGTATTGACTCGAACAGCTTTGCCGGGGCAGAGAGAATAGCCACAGGTCTGAAATTTTCCACAAATGTCTTTGACCCGCTTTTGAAGATAGGACAAATTTTTGAGACTTTCCAGGAATCAGGAAATATACCAGTTTCTAAAGAGATGTTGAATATGAAGCTTAGGGGCAGCTTTAAAAAAATCAACACATCCTTTCAGAAAAAAGACTGGTAAAAAATCAGGACCAAGAGAATGTGTATGTTTCATTTTTGTAATGGGAGATTTTACATCTGATTCGTCTATATGACGTATATCAATGTTCTGGGCTCCCTTCACATTCATCTTGGCAGCAGTATTGGGATTTAGTAATGGAGGCTCATTACTATACACGGATTGGAAATGTGTCGCAAACGCATTGGCTACATCCGCTCCTCTAACTTCTCGATCACCATGCATCATGGTGTCCGTTATACCACCGTCCTTACGTAGTGATTTGACGTAGTCCCAAAATGACTTAGAATCATGCTTGATATCACTCTCTATAGATTTAACATATGTAAGAAATGCTATATGAACATTTCGTCTCACAACTGTTCTGAGTTTACTGAACATTTCATACTCACGTCGGTCACCAGTGGCTTTCCATTTTTTATGGTGAGCATGCTTCACCTCGATGCTCGCGATGGTATCTCTAGAGAACCACTTCGGATATCTACGTCCACCTCTGTTGGGAGGTTTCCTAGGAAAGCAAGCGTCAAATATATTATATATACAAGAATAAAAATGGTGCAACATTTTTCACAGTATCGTACACGGTTTTACCGCACATTCGTCTCAGAGATCTCATTTCTACAGCATTCAGTCTACTTTCATCCTTCCTGTGCCAGTTCCATGCCTCACTGCCATACATCAGGTTGGTATCAGCACTCCATTGTGGACTGCTAGCTTCGCTTCCTTGGACAACTTTTTGTTTGCGCCAACCGCGTTCAGTCCTCTGTTAATGGAGTTTCCTGCATTCACCCTTCTTTCAATATCTCTATCAGTCTTTTTATCTCTCGTAAACATATATTATACCGCTTGATAGTAAATTACTCTTTACAGCAAACCCTTCATTATTTATTAAATATCATATTACACGGCATTGATGTATAATCTATTAGAGAGCCGGGAAGTAATGCACCTTCTTATTGTATCGCAATATTCTGTTTGCTCGCTGACTCTGAACGCGAGATAATAACCCCCCCTAGAAACAGTGCCATCTATGGTCGCTAATACTTGACAGATGTATTATCAATCTATGGTCATAATACAATGTGAAGTTGTCAATAATAAAAGCTTTTTTCACTAGCGCTAAGGCATTTTTTGACAAACGTGCATATATTTAGAACCACTCCCGGAAGAATGTTGTAAAATATAGGAATATTCCTAACACAGTATGCATTTCATAGTACTAGCTTTATTGGATTGGAGACACCCGAGTCTAGCATGCCAACCCCAGCGACTTTAGTATTTTGTACTCTAGCCTTCTGCAGAATTTCTACTATAGTCAACGGAAGTCTATAAATATATAAATTTTATGTGGTCGTTCATTTTCTGCATTTATACAGCTTTTAATTTACTTTCATCGCCTTTTCTAGCTTCCAATAGTAATTAAAACATTTATATTCACTCCGATATTAGATTTAAAACATGCCAGTTTCCATTATCTTCTTGGTTTCATAGCCAGCGGGACTATGTCACCCCTAATTAAGGTTCGTTGTGAGGCGGAAAGAAGTGGGAGGGGCAGAAGACAGGAAGAGGAAGGTTGATAAATACCTGAATATCTAGATCTGGTCACCAAATACAGACTTGCTCAAAATATACTACCCATTATTGAATTTTATCTACGTGTGTAATATACTACCCATTATTGAATTTTATCTACGTGTGAAATATACTACCCATTATTGAATTTTATCTACGTGTGAAATATACTACCCATTATTGAATTTTATCTACGTGTAAAATATACTACCCATTATTGAATTTTATCTACGTGTGAAATATACTACCCATTATTGTTTTTTATCTACGTGTGAAATATACTACCCATTATTGTATTTTATCTACGTGTGAAATATACTACCCATTATTGAATTTTATCTACGTGTGAAATATCACATATTACTATATAATAATTTTTATTTGCTAACCAGCAACCTCCGAATTTGAAGCCAAGGATCTTGACCATTCGGCCACAGATGTCGTTGTCTCTGTCAATTTATAAGACAAACATTTGGTTATAAACAATTTACTGATGAGACGTTATTTACATAATGAATAAAATATGTTATTAACTATTTGCTGCATACTCTTCGGGCAGTACTACGAGTTTTGCAGTCGGCTCATAACAAAGCTCAGTGATACGTACATCAATCTTATCAATATTACTCAATAATATTTTCTTTTTTTTTGGTACTCAATTTTAAACTCATTTTTTTCCTCATAGCACCAACCAGTACATATGAAACACAGATACATGATTATTTACTCTATATTATTTGTTTTTCTCATCTCTTCATAAGTACTTAACTATTATACTATACTCAAATTATCTGGTACACACAATTGTTTTTTTTTTCTGTACTATTCTTCACATCTCTTTATACTTAATTATTTTACTTTTTTCAACATACATTATATTACAATACTATGTCAATTTGACTGTCCTGAAACGGGATTTGTTCTCAGTTGGCACTCAAAGCTTTCTTATTGTTAAATATTGTGTGTTTTAAATAATAATAAAATAAAATAAAAAATATATATATACATATATATATATATATATATATATATGTAACCTTTTCCATGTATTTTACAAGTCAATACATCGCAATAAATTGACAATATATCAGAGTTCAAACAAAGTTGAGATATTATTATTGAATTAAAAAGATCACCTATATATTTAATGGTAAGCTTCTGTTTTATTTCATTTTCGTGAAAAAAATATATTCAATATTGATGGGAATTGGACTTCATTACAAATTCTAACCCTCAAAAATTCTTAATAAGATAATAGGTTAATTTACTCCTAAGACAGCAAAATACTGTTTTCATAAGTTATATTTGAACGTGAAAAATTCAACTTTCAATAATATAACAAATAACTGCAAATAACGAATATGAGCCAATTTTAACTGATAAAATCTTAAATAAAAAACTCAACAAAATTTCAGGAGATAAGTATTTATACAATACAAGTAATAACAGTGATATTAAACAGTGGCGAAAAAATATATATATTAATTATTTTTCAATTCAATGATCCAAAATTCTCCCTTCTAATATTAAACCGGCTTTTTATACAACGAATAATCTTGGAATTTTTTTGAGGAACATTAAAGATAAATACCATAAATCGGCTAACTGCGGAATACACAAAGTAAATTTGAACGGCTGTTCCTCATTTTATATTGTAAAAATAAGCCATAATTTGGACATTAGTATAAAGGAACATGTGAGATGTCTGAAAAATAATAATTTTTCCGAATTCGCTAATCATAGTTTTGATAAAAATACGAGGGTCAATATTCTTCACATTAACATTAAAAGGAAACGCTTACATAATTTAGAAGCCTTGGAAATTAAGATATCCCTTAATAATAATGAGTCTATTATTAACAATAAAAAAACAATCTTTCTTATAGCCCCACTATAAATACGTTTACTTTCATCCCTCCCTCAATCTCTATATCTTCCCCCACTCTTAACTAATCCCTAGTCACGTCCCCACATCCACTGTGCCACCTATTACGTATGTTCTGCCATAATTTTGTAATATTGTTTAGTAAATATTTTGCCCTGACGATGGAACGGTTGTTCCGAAACCCGATAGGCGTGAAAAATAAATGTAGTTAAAGCAATGTTTGATTATGTATTGATTTGAAGATGAATTTTGTTTTTAAATTTGGAATTCATCAAGAACCGTGTACAAGATCAATCGGGTAAGTTACTGGTTAAGCAGCTCATTTGAAGTTCAAACACCAAAGTGTAACTCGGGATCCATGTTTTAACTTGACTTTTTTTGTACCTACATAAACTTATGATAATCTCTTATCGGATATTTAAGTACAGGGTGTTTATTGAGCCCCTGAGAGGATATTCTAAAGTTTGCCACTTTTAAGAGCAGGACAGAAGTGTTCAACCTTTTATGGAGATTAAGGTTTCTTTACTTTTCACATAGCTATTAGCGTGCAATGAGAAGAAAACTTTGTTTTGTATAGTGTAGTATTCAAATCCGCCAATATTATATCTAATAAATGCGCCTTCCAAAAATTATTCATTATTTTTATAAAAGTTTCAAGTAGAATTGTTTATATGACACTACACAGGAACCCACACTGAAAAGGGGAAAAGGAAGGATGAAAATTATCTGGGTATTGACATATAATTATTACAAATATTGAAAGCCCTTTAGAGCAACGGGAGTCTCACACCAGGGAAATCTGAGAGTGCTTCCTAATACTATTATAAAGTGCGTTTAAAATTTGGTAATTTACATATAGATGAATTAAAAATTACTTTGTATTCACCACTTTATTAATAATCACATATCAACATGTTCCAAAAGCGATGCTTCCTTGATCAGGAATGTATGGAATAATAAAAAATACAGTGTCAAGTATAGACAAAAGATAAACATGGAACGCAACAATGTAAGAATAGATAAATTATAAACATAAACAAAAATAAATTAAAGCAGGTAAGTAGTTAATCAAAAAATTTAAAAAAACATTGAATACCAAATTTATATTAGAAATTAAAAAAAAAAAAAAAAATTGTTATTCATTCTAACATGAAAATAAATTCAAGAGATAGCTGTTTTAAAAAAAAAAATTATTAATTATTTTTAATTCAGTATTAACGTTTTTACTGATTTCTAAAATTTCAAATTTGTCTAATTTTAACCCCGTTGTATTTGTATCTAAATTTTTTAAACCTTTATTTATATCAAACGAATGATTATTTTCTAAAATATGATTGGCAAACAAGTGAGCCTTAAAGTTGATTTCTCTAAAGCACATTATCGCACGACATTGCTGTGTCAGTTGGAACCTTGTTATTCCAAGGGGTCGAAATTCAGAATAAATTTTGTTATTTGAACACTGTGTTCCTTAGTTTATGTAGTATATAACGGACAGTCTTGTGCGGTATCACATATTTTTTGTTCAAAATACTTTTTTTGGATTTCGGTCTACCAGGCGCGCATAAAGTTCCCAGTTAAACACTTCTGCAATATGTAGTCCCTGTTATCTTAACATCGTCACGTCTTCGCAAGCTTTTGGGACATTACACGCGCTGATTTCCCAACATCTCCTCGCCCACATGTTCTCCTGGCCGGTACTTCATTAAATATGTGGGTAAGTACTTGGTAGGGGGATTATACCATACCGGTTATCTACTGCCGTGGATACCGGGGCCATTAAACACGTGTGCTGCGGGGAAGGTATAACGTACGCCATTTGATTAATTATAACATAACGTTTATCTTAATAATGTGGGATCTTAACATCGCATTATTATAAATAATTTTAGATGGCTATTTTAGTGAAACATCATCTGAATAATTTTTTTACAAAGCAAGATAAAAATGTTCATTACATTGAAAACCTTGTACGCACAATGTAAGAGACGTCTGTCCCTCAGATAGACTAGATAGGGGCCGGTCAGTTCTATGGTAGCAGCTATATCCTATTGACTATTGACCTGCTAGTGAATTGCTGTCAGCCGCACAGCATTCTCCAATTGGGGATGCCATATTCCCACTGGCTCCAGACGGTTGGGAGCAGTTGGGACTCTTGTGGGGTATTTATATATAAAAAAAAACGTTATCTAAGGCGGGAAGAGTCAGTAGTTCAGGATGAAGTTAGATCCAGAGTAGAAATCAGGCAGAAAGGGATCGAGGCAGAGCATTGAATTGAAGCTGGCGAGATTGTAGGTGCAGGAGTGCCTGGGAACTTGGACTTGGAAATCATTTATGTACAGAGTTCCTGAAGCAATTTGTTTACTGAAACCAACGCAATTGCAAAAATATTTATAGCATTGAAATTTTTTTGTCTACAGTGCCAGCGAACATTTTTCCCTCTTCTTTTATCAGATGTGGTTAGAGGCGCATAAATGTGGAGATAATCTTCTCTACTCAGTGAGCAGGCCGCCTTTCGCTACTCTAGGGCTTTTATTTATGTTTCTTTCAAATAATTATAAATTGTATTTTATGTGCTACCGGCACTTGCTGATGGCAATTTTATATTTAAGCCCGCTCACTAAGGTAATGCAGGGAATAAGATAGAAATTGGGCGGAGACGGAGGGGGTTGATGAATGATTTTATGACACTTTATTTTGGTTTTTTTGTTGTTGCTATTGCAGTGAAATGAAACTGTTAACTATACCGTGATTTTACAAGTGTTCACTCCTAATGGAGGATTAATTTTTGATGTTTGAACTTAGGGGGAAAGACTGCGCGGCCCGTTTCATACAAAAACTTAATACTCACCTAATGATCTTTTTCTTCATCAAAGAGTATACTAAATATCTAATACGGATTAGAAGTAATTTATTTATATTTGTTTTACTTTATGAAATACAGGGCAATAAAGAAATTGATTTTTCGCGAATTTAGAGGCACCTTTAACTATTATTTGGGGGCTAATGGTGATGTAAAAAAAAGTTAATAATATTAACATAACCTAAATGAAAAACGAAACCGGAAAAAAGGACAGAAAATAAAAAGATTTCAGTCGCATCTGGGACTCGAACCCAGGTCCTCTGCCTATCCGAGGCGACGTTCAACCAACTTAGCTAATGAGACCAGTTCAATTTATGTCATCTTCGTAGATATCATATATGAACTTCAAGATTTGTGAATATTATTTTCCATTTTTAATCTCATATTATTGACAGCGTTGCCCTGGATAGGCAGAGGACCCGGGTTCGAGTCCCGGATGCGACTGAAATCTTTTTTATTTTCTGTCCTTTTTTTTTCGATTTCGTCTTTCATTTAGAATCTGTTAATATTATTTTCTTCAATGATTAAATATTACAATGCGGTTTTTAAGTCTCAATAAAAATAATTAATAATTTAAAAAAAAGTTTTACCCCATCTGCTCTGAAAATATAATCAAATTTATAAAATTTATTTATTTTAAATATTAAAATAAGCATTATGGTGGAATTTAAATTAATTATATAATTGAAAATACACTTCGAATATACCACTTTACTTAAAATATATAAATATTTCTACATGTTTCGATAGCAATGCTATCATCTATCATTGCTATCGAAACATGTAGAAATATTTATATATTTTAAGTAAAGTGGTATATACAAAGTGTATTTTCAATTATATAATTAATAATGATGCCACAAAGTTATCAATCATTTGAAGAAATTATTACAGAATTTAAATTAAATTAAAAAGACCAATTTACGTTGGAACACAAATTTGCCACACATAATTTAAAACATCGACACGTAAAAGTTTTTTTTACGTTTTGTTTTTGAATTTTTATTTACGTACTCGTATTTTAAGTTTCTTCTAAAATTACGGAAATATTTTTATTATTATTTTTTTTTATATGAATATCGCACAAGAGTGCCAACTGCTCCCAACCGTCTGGAGCCAGTGAGACTATGGCATTCCCAATTGGGGAATGTTATGAAGCTGAAGTTATTGGGGAGGGGAAGGAAAAGGCGGAGAGGAAGGTGAGGAAAAGGGGAAATACCTGGCTATTCAGATCTGGTCACCAAACACGGCTAAAAGCCATTTCAAGCAACGTTTCAATTCTGAATGGTGGTCTTTCACCAGGGCGATACTGAGAGTATCTTCCACTCTGGAACGTGCGCAAATTTACTATATATTATTTTTAAATGAATTAATTGTGAAACAAAACAAATTAATTAAATAAAATTTACTTGCGCACGCCGGGATTTGAACCCGCGACCTTCGGATTCGTAGTTGAGAGCCTTTCCCCTCGACCATGGAGGCCGTCAAAAATCATATGGCCTATACTTCATAATTTAAAACGAAAATAAATAAAATATTTCTCATACGTACCAGATATTTACTACAACTTTAATTAAAAACACATATATCATTCAGTTTGGTTGGGTATTTTATCTGCATTATATAAATGATCTCTTATAATTTTAACTTAAACATATTAACTTAATTAACTGACCCCTCGGCCATCTCTTGGGTTGACGCACTGATTAGCTATAAAGTTCGGCCAACGAAATGACAATCTAGTCTCCTTTAATGGAAGAAATCTTCGCAACAAGCCCTCCATTGTATGCTTGGTGTAACCTTAAGTCACCAGCTCAGGTATGGGGGCTCCTTCGAAGCCCGAGTAAAGTTAGCCTCTCAGAAGCTGGGCGTATTGTACAGAGCCCGCAGATACTTTAGCAAGTGCGCCCCACTGTAGAATTTGGCAGCCACCTCTGGTCAGGAGTCCCAAAATATCTGAAAAAATCCTTGACTCTCTGCAGAAACGGGCGGTCCGTTTGATAGATTCGCCTATCTTAACAAACGGGTTGCAATCTTTGGAGCACAGACGTCAGGTGGGAATGCTGTCCTTGTTCTACCGGTGTTGTAATGGAAGATGCTCCGAGGAACTAGCGTCATTGATCCCTTCGGCACCGGTGCATAGTCGAGAAACACGCCAAACGCGCGCCCAACATTTGCGCATGATTGACATTTGTCACATGAGAACAAGTCGCTTCTACGATTCGTTCTTGTGTTCGACAGCTCGGCTGTCGAATGATCTGCCGGACTCTGTGTTTCCTTCATCCTAAAACATGGCTCTCTTCAAAACCCAAGTTCACTCCTTCCTATCCTCTAAAAGACCCTCCACACAGCATCCCCAAAGATGATATAGGCCTTGAGGGAAATTATTTCCCTCAGGGTCTCCTGTTTGGAGTTACTGTAAAAAAAACTCGGAGGACCAGATATATCAAGCAAGACTACGGAGACGGGAAGCAGGGTAGCGGTCCTACTGTGTCTCGTAAATAAAAAAGTCCCCACGCTTCCTTGTACCGACCATTCTACACTGAAGACCCGAGCTGGTAGCAATGCAGTTGTACACTGGTCTGTGAGCGCGGGGACAATAAAACGCGAATACTGTTATAACATCCATGTCTTCGATTCTCCCCTCGACCTCATCTGGTACACATGAGTAGTTATTAAATTGGACGGAAGAATCTTTCACCTGCCTGAATTCTATATCTACAGTTTTTTGTTATACCAAAGGTAACATTAAACTCAAATCCTTAAATAAAAAAACATTAACAATAAGAAAATTATATGAGTATAATAATATATACATGTTCTTTAATATATATATATATAGTTGGGCCGTACATTTATAGATTACAAGAATAATAATTTTATTGTAAGCCAAATAACTACCATAAAGTATCTTTGTTCCAATTAGCCACAATCACAGGGTGACCACATTAATAAGTAAATAATTTTACATGAATAAAAATGAGTTAAAATTAATAACTAAATACTCGTATGCACAATATGGCAATCTATTGAAGAGCTGCGGGGGGCGGGGCAATTTATATAATTGCCCTTCAAATGAAATTAAAAAAAGAAAACGGTCTAGGAAGGTATATTCGAAATTATTCTTCGTGAAATTAACTGAACAAAATATTAAAAATCTATAAAAATGTAAGGCATCTCTTTAGGCAATCGTTCTAGTTAAGTAAGTAAAAATGTTATTTACTTTTCTCCAGAATCAACAAAATAATTAATTAATAACTTAATTTTTATTAAACAAAAAAAAAATATAATTAGTCGTAAGCAAAAAAAGGGTGAACACCGTCCTTGTCCAACTCTTTGGAACCAATAAAACTATCGCATCCCCAATTTGTAAAACTAGAATGTCAGAAAGAACCTCGCTATTCAGATCTGATCGCTAAACATAATGTTTCAATTCTCACGGTACTAAAAGTTCTCGTCACTCTTTGCCATAATTAAATTATAGAATTTATTTTGGTTGATTTAGACATTTTATAAAATCTGCGACAATCTTGTTTACCAAACATTCATGTTGGTCCTATACATTTATCAGCGCATTTTGCAAATGGTCAAAGCTCATCACCAAATGTTCAAATAACTTAATTTACATCTTTTTCTTCATTATAACAGAATACATAATAGATATACGTAATTCGTAGTAATTATTTAGATAACAGTTGTAACATTATATGATGACATCACGAGTACACAGTTCATACCACAATCAACATAATATCACGCTAATGAAGCTCGGCATAATCATTATCGAAGTTCATTTGACTTGGCAAAATTAGCATAGAGTATCACTGCCTGGTACATGCCTCAACTCTGGCTAATGTGGAACTTGAGCTAATATCCCTCCGTCGTGAACTAAATATGAACGATTGGAGCAAACACACACACATAATACTCCGCGTGATCCAGGTAGACTCAGCCCTTTAGGTTATCTCAGATATCATAAGAGTATCTCAGGTGTACTAAGAATAATCAATGAAATGTTTACCCCACAAGTGATCATACATAATAATATATTATACATGGTATAGGCCTTACAACATTGAAGTCGAATTAAGGAATGAATTAAATATATTGACTTCCTTAGGGGCAACACATGAACAAAAGTTTAATTAATTTACGAGTATGCCAATCAGCAGAGTGACTCAACTGCTCGACGATTCTGTATTTACCGTTGATATTTTCAATATCAGTTGCAGACAATTTTTCGACTATCTTTTGACCCATGTCATAAAATAGTAATAAAACTGCCCCCATAGCTTTTCATACTTTACCTATCAACCCTTCACTTCTTGCATGTTTTATATATGAATTGTTTTATTTTTATTTTTTTAACCGCCCTGCCTTATTTTTCAAAAAGCAGGTAAAAAAACATCGTATTTTTTTTTCGACGTGCGTGGAGTATCACTGATTAGCGGCGTGACTTGTATGGGAGAATACGAAAACAACCGAACACATCCGTTAGCTTCGGCTTACCTCGGCATACTAAAAGCGATAACGCAGGAACGAACTTGATGTATACGACGTATCACGAACGTTTTGTGGGTTTCGGTTATCGTTATTTTTTAACCTGAACGTACGGGATACGGTTTGTTGCGTTCGGGCGATGAAATAGCGGCCGTATCACGTACGTTCGTATGGTCAGGGCGGTTAATCTATCTTATTTACAATTTTATTGTTCTCCACTTGCTACGTGAGCTTTGGCTGTATTATAGCAAGTAGGCCATTTCGTTTCGTGGTAAACTCAAATAAAATAATCTACTCTGTGAACATAATAACATATATATAGTACACTTTACATCAATTAATATAAAAAATAAACAAAAAAAGTATTTTAAAGATACCTGTAATCGAAAAAAAACATTGATTTATATAATAAAATTAAAAATGAACATACTAATTGCACTTCAATACAAAAACAGAACAGATAAAATAAAACAACGTATAAATAAATGATAAAATCGAAAATATTGTGTTTTAGTCATTATTGAACACTAATATAATTTTTTTGGAGACTTATTTCATACGTTAGCTGCACTTAGTTAATAATATCCAGGAATACTTTATAACATACAAATTTAGAAGATTTTCATGAAGAACCAATATATGTTATATTGTATTTTCTTCACATTATATTCGTTGTATAATGTAGATTTATAAGTTATTATTTTTTAATAACTTATTGAAGCCTTGAAGCCTATAAACGTCATTGTCCAATAGAAATAACAATGGGATAGGTATATCCGAGACACCATCTAAAAAGATAACAAATAAATTTGGGTAGAATCTTGTAGTCAAGATAAAAAGGTAGCAGCTGAAAATGTATGACAATTTGTTGAATATGACGTTAACAGTTCTTAGAAATCGAAGTATGGCACCGATGAAAACGACTAATGGATTAGCTCTGGGTTCGAGTCCCAGATGCTACCGTTATCTTTTTATTTTTTGTGTCTTTTTTTAATCATGTTTCATTTTGAGAGTATCTTCAATGACAAAAAAAGTAGGCTTATTTCCTTCCTTTTTTATTTTTAAATATTCTGTTGCATACCACAATGGTGACCGGACATTCTCTCAATGACTTTATATCACTTTTAAAAAGTATTCCGATTCATACGTGTGTTGAATTATCATAGAACCAATGCCAATATGGACTATCCCTTATTGCACTGCAAGTATTGGAATGAAAGTATTATTGTGAAACTACGTTACGAAAAATAATAATAACTCATATTTGTCGTCAGGTTACCTTACATAATGACATTTGTTGAATACGTTAGCAAAAACTTCCGTTTGATTTTAAAACTTCTGCTGAAACCATATACTTATTGTGGGATAAAAACAGCAAATTATGTTAAATAACAGATTTTGTATTTCTATTTTTGAAACTGTTAATTCCATTATAATGATCAAATAAAATACACTTTTTTAAACTCTATTGCAATTTTTTTTTTGACCACGACCGTTGTCAGACTGTGACGGCTTTCTTCAGACTGGTACACTTAATTCTTAAACTACGGGTTGAATAAATTTGTTGTATATCACCCATAACTTAAAATTGTATATAACAGATAGTTAAAGAATTAAATGTACCAGTCTGAAGATAGCCGTCACATAAAACCGGTCTGAAACAAACTGCAATCAAACTTAGATTTTAATAGAATTCATATTATTAGTTCAATTAATCGAAATATTATTTTAACATCATTTCGCAACGCGACCACATAGATTTTACTTCTGGCAAATAAATATTTCAAGAGTATTATTCTATTTTATGGATATACGCGCACCGTTTTCCTACAACGGTTTCACGAATTAACGGAATTCGTCTGTTTTGATACGGACAATAATAATAATTAATTTATATTTCAACACGGCCCTTGTAGTTGATATTCATCAATTTATATTTCAACACGGCCTTTGTAGTTGATATTCATCAATTTATATTTCAACACGGCCTTTGTAGTTGATATTCATCAATTTATATTTCAACACGGCCCTTGTAGTTGATATTCATCAATTTATATTTCAACACGGCTCTTGTAGTTGATATTCATCAATTTATATTTGAAATATTCCGATTACAGATTAAAATGTTATAAACATAAATTAAATGAAGTGTTGGATTTTAAAATGAGGTCAAGGTAACGTTCTTATTCCAGAGGAATATCATAAATCTGAATAAATTTGATCCCTGAAACCCTGAAAGTATTCTTTAATGAATAGTTATTTGTCTAATTTCTTCAAATGCTTGGTAACTTTGTGGCATCATTATTAATTATATAAATTGAAAATACACTTTGTATATACCACTTTACTTAAAATATATAAATATTTCTACATGTTTCGATAGCAATGCTATCATCTTCAGGAATAAATGAATACTAAAAAATAATTTCAAGTATAGAAAAATGATAAAAAATTTAAAAAATAATTTAATAATTTAATAAGTTTTAAATTTTTTATCATTCTATACTTGAAATTATTTTTTAGTATTCATTTATTCCTGAAGATGATAGCATTGCTATCGAAACATGTAGAAATATTTATATATTTTAAGTAAAGTGGTATATACAAAGCGTATTTTCAATTTATATAGTTATTTGTCTGCCTGTATCCACTTTGGCGTATTAGCCATGAGATTTGTTACAATTTCTCACAGTTGTGGAACAAATATTAGTTTTAGTAACAATATTCTTATATTGACTGCGTCTATTGTCAATCAAACAGCTAAATTAAGTTCAATTAAATTTTATAAATACTTTGTGGCCAGATGTACGAGTATATTAAATTGAACACTATGTTTATTAAATTGAACAATATGTTTATAAACACTTTGTGGCTAGATGTACGAGTATTATTAAATTGAACACTATGTTTATAAACACTTTGTGGCTAGATGTACGAGTATTATTAAATTGAACACTATGTTTATAAACACTTTGTGGCTAGATGTACGAGTATTATTAAATTGAACACTATGTTTATAAACACTTTGTGGCTAGATGTACGAGTATTATCAAATTGAACACTATGTTTATTAACACTTTGTGGCTAGATGTACGAGTATTATTAAATTGAACACTATGTTTATAAACACTTTGTGGCTAGATGTTCGAGTATTATTAAATTGAACACTATGTTTATAAACACTTTGTGGCTAGATGTACGAGTATTATTAAATTGAACACTATGTTTATAAACACTTTGTGGCTAGATGTACGAGTATTATTAAATTGAACACTATGTTTATAAACACTTTGTGGCTAGATGTACGAGTATTATTAAATTGAACACTATGTTTATAAACATTTTGTGGCTAGATGTACGAGTATTATTAAATTGAACACTATGTTTATAAATACTTTTTGGCTAGATGTACGAGTATTATTAAATTGAACACTATGTTTATAAACACTTTGTGGCTAGATGTACGAGTATTATTAAATTGAACACTATGTTTATAAACACTTTGTGGCTAGATGTACGAGTATTATTAAATTGAACACTATGTTTATAAATACTTTTTGGCTAGATGTACGAGTATTATTGAATTGAACACTATGTTTATTAACACTTTGTGGCTAGATGTACGAGTATTATTAAATTGAACACTATGTTTATAAATACTTTGTGGCTAGATGTACGAGTATTATTAAATTAAACACTATCTTTATAACCAATAACTTATTTAAATAATTATTTTAAAAGATTCGTATTCACTTAATGGACTCAAAATCAATAAATTAATTAAAAATTACTCAAATCTTTACATGTAGAAAACACTTTGTGGGAATATAAAAATCACTTTGTATTCACCACTTTATTAATACATAGATATCAATATGTTTCGAAAGCGGTGCTTTCCTCATCATGAATATATAGAATACTAAAAAAATAATAATGTCAAGTATTGATATGTATATATTAATAAAGTGGTGAAAACAAAGTAATTTTTAAATCATTTTTTTTATTTATTTACGAGTCAGTGGCAGAGTTGGCATCGCGTTTGGGTCCCACCCAAGTATTGTGAGTTTAATTCCTCGGCTGGCTTAGTCCTTCATCACGACATGAGAAATATTTTCCGCTTAGTGTGATGGTAGTAGGAGATTTCCAGATATCGTCCGGTTATTCATAACACGGGAAAGTTAGTATTTCAATAAGATTTAAAATAATACATAAAAAAGCACTGATAGCTATCCTAAAAAAGACACAAGAACCTACATACGAGTATTCTATACGTCAAATTGGACTTTTAGATAACGAATTTTTAATCAGTAGTAAACAACAACCATAACTATATTATTTAATTACGGTATTTTTGTCTTTAATTCTGGTTAAAGGAAATGAGTATCCTCCACTCAAAATTCTGCCAAATGCAAATATATATTTTTTTAAATTAATTTATTATTAATATAAATTTTTCTTTCTCATACTAATAAAGTTGGTTGTTTACAGGTGAAAATATAATAAAAACAGTAATTATTGAATGGAGCACTAGTATATATTGATTAACTTGGCGGGTTTGCGATAAGCCGACGTAGCTCAACGGTAGAGCATCTGACCGGACATCAGAAGGGTGCAGGTTCGAGTCCTGTCGGCGACATTTATCTTTGCTCGGAAAGGTTTTTTTTCAATTTGGATGAGTGTTTCAGGCTAATAATAATTGTTTATAAAAATAATTGTTACCCTTTGCGCTATGCACAAAAATCTTGTCTTAAGTTTTTAAGAACTTTAGTTTATCAATTAATAATTTATTATTATTTACATTTTACAAAAGAAAAAAAATACGATTAAAAAAGTCCCGATAAACTACTTTTTTGTAGTTTGTCTAAGGGAAGCTTCTGATTCAAACTCAAAATTTAGAGATAAGGTTATAAAATATAAATACGTCTACAAAAACATAAAAAACACGTGTAATAAACATAAAACATAAATATTTCTCAAGAATCTTACTCTTAAATATTAAAAAAAAGTATAAACAACAAAAATAAATCACACATAAAATAATATTTTCTTTTTACCTAAAACAAATAGTTCCTTTCAGATATCCAAGTTTTCAATATATTTATTAATTGTTTAGTTTTAGAGTTTTTTATTTCAGCGGGTGACATATTTAAACAGCTAGGAATCATGTGATCTAAAGTTCTTTGTCCATGTCTGTTTGTATGTTTAGGAAACATCAATCCTTCATTAAAATTGAGATGAGAATTGTTGGTGAGCTCTAGTCTATTCGTATTATATATAGGGTTACTAATTTGATGCAATATGATATTTAATTTGATAAAAGCCCTAAAGGATTAAAAAAAAGTAATTACTAATAAAAACCTGTTAAAACGCCATACCAAGGCACCACGAAAGCCCACAAATTCCTTCGAAATAGTTATATTGCATCAGGGAGGCGTATCAAAAATAATCACTCTTTCAGCAAGAAAGCTAAAACTGCATAAATAACCGAGACATGCACACTCGTGCGGAATTACTTCTCTTAAAAACATTAACGTCCTCGATATATTGTAGAGATACTATTGGCGTTTATATGTGACGTAGAATATGGCAGGAGGTGGAAATGATTTCAAAAGTCATGGCAAGAGCAAGTAAAGCAATTATTAGAAGCGGGTGACGCCAACAGTCTAAAGTAAGAGAGTGTTGAAAAAAAAATGAAATGTTTTAAACCATTTACTTTTATTTTTTATTGTATAATATTAATTATATACAGTGGGAACTTATACCCGCTAAGCCACTGCAAGTAGCTTGTCAGCAGGAGTTTATTTCAACAATATAATATAATACAACAATAAATAACAAATCATCATTCAAATGTAGGGCAAAATTATTATATTTAGGCGCATGCATGTTGTGATCAATGTACATAAGTTGAAAAAAATTAAAAAGAAAAAATTATGGAAAAGGCATTACAGTTTTGTTATTGAGATAATAGAGTCCAATTTTATAACACCGATTTAAATAATATTATAAAAATGTCAATTTCATAAAAAATATCAAAATTATAAAAGTACCAATATTATAAAAGTATCAATATTATAAAAATATCAATATTATAAAAACATCAATACTTTTTAAAAATATCAACATTATAAAAACATTCATATTACAAAAATATAACTATTACGTAAATATCAGAAATATCAAAGCATCTGTAAGTATTAAATAGATTAAGAAATAAAAATTTAAAAGATATATACATAAAACAGCAGTACAAGTTGGTTACAATGAGGATAGACTTAAATATAATAGTAACACCGTAACAGTAAAATACACCAGATATCTAGGAGCTATACAACCATGGAGACCGTCATATTTGTTACCATCAATACACAAGGTTACTTTCCAAAAGCGAACACTTTAAGATCAGTGAGAATTTCATCAAAGGACAATTATTTTTAAATTTTTACGGCAATTTGTTAAATATAAATGGTAAAATGTATTCAAGGGTTCGTTGACCATATTTATTTTGAAATATTGGCACTATCATTCCTATATTTTGTGTGAAACGCGTATTGTGTACATGATCCACCACTGCCTTATACGGACTTTCAGATATATGTTGCAGTAGAATTTTATGCCACAAAAGACCACGAACAGGTAATACATTAATTGATTTGTACATGATATCAATGTCTCGCCTTTGCTAAAAAACTGTTTTACTTACTAACAATTTTACCATGGCGTTTTGAATCAGCTGTAAATGTTTTATGTTGGTCGTACAGGAGTGTCCCCAAGAAGTTATACCATACCTTATAGTCGATTCTGCTAGAGACAAATAAATTAGTTTCATAGTTTTTATAGGCACATATAATTTTACCTTGTGGAGTCTTCCTACAATGGCTCGAAGTCGCTTACAGAGGTTGGAAATTTGTACGTCCCATTTCATATTACAATCCACCGTAATATCTAGATACACGTACTGGTTGACTGATTCGATACTTGTACACGCGTACGGCTGTTTGGTATTATTGTGAATGCAATTAAATGAATGGGATATGATAACAGGTGCCTCGCTGTACCTTGCATGCGGGGATCTTATATGAATCAATTTCGTTTTTTTAGCATTGATTATTAGACCAGAGTCATGTGACCATTTTAATAAAGAAATAAAGTCTAGCTGTAACAATTTTATTGCAGTATCCAAATTTTCATGGGAAAATTGGAGAAAATACTAACAACTCTTCAAAAAAGTTATCAATGTGCTAAAATGTTCGCTCAGTTTTGATTGACGCAAACGACCGGTCAAATTATTTGAACCAACTCTTTACCGTTCTTCAATAATCAACATTTTAAAGGTGATTTCAAATTTTGCGACAAACAAATAAATCAGTTTTCATCGTGAGATATTGAAACACATTTCAAAATAGTTGAAACCCTCACCCGAGTAACGGATATTACTGTCTATTTGTTTTATAATAGTTGCGCCCGCCTCCGTAACGAGACACAACCTTAATCTTTGTCAATAGTTGGGTCATTAGCGGCGCACACGTAGTATCGTCCTTACGTGCGCCTCTCCTACGACGCGCTGCCGCCGTTAGAGCAGCCTTAACGGAATAACGAATAACGGCAGGTCCTGTGTATAAAGCAGGCAGCAGTGCTCTCAAATGATTTATCATCGACATTCTAAAATCGTGCCCAAATATTTCGGAACATAATAATTATATTTTGTAACCTTCAGTTTTTTTTGTACTAACATAATATAATATCTTAATGAGAATGGTACATTATATACATAATAATAATATTTATTTATTTTAAAATCACATTGCTTAACAATTAAATGTAAGAACGCTTTGACTGCGTAACTAGGAACAAATCCCATTTTAGAACAGTCAAATTGACAAGTTTAGTTCATATTAAGTGTCATTATACAAAAATAGAAGGGAAAAAAGCTAGTATTGACATAGTATGGTATGAAAATATATCTATAAAAAAAGTATAATAATTAAGTATAAAGAGATGTGAAGAATAAGTATATAAAAACAATTGTGAATACCAGATAATATAAGTATAGTATAATAATTAACATAGGATAATAGTTAAGTTCAAAGAGATATGAACAAAAGTATGGAGTAATTGTTGACGTACTCAGATTAAAATATTGAAAACAAAATATTTTGGCTCTTTGAAGGATATTTTATCAATCTCTCAATGATAAAGTTTAATTGAATAACTATTTAAGTTTTTTAAAAGCCACGTATAGTCATTAATAACACGTTTACGAAGGATCTAAATAAATTACATGACAATGCCACATGGTTAAAGGTATAGCATTAATTATGCCTTTTCATGTGATTATCGCATCAACGTCTCAACGACCTGGAACCAATGGGACTATGCCATTCCCAATAAATGTATTAATTGATTTTGTGTTTAATTTGTACATTTAATTTTTTTTTAGAAAATGAATGTAAGTCAAATTTAATAATGTTTTTATAAACTTGTGCAAGTATGAAATGGCTTTGAACGCCGAAACTGCTGTCACAATAATAAAATCTTAAATAAAGGTATGCAGAGAAGCTCTAAGGATAGGGGAAGGGAAGAAGATGGGGGAGAAGAAGTATCGGACGTGCACGTCGATGTTCAGATCTCGTTACTAAACATGGTTAAACTCATTTTATGACGGCCTTCGTAGTTGAGTGGTTACGGTCTTCAGCTACGAATCCGGAGGTCACGAGTTCAAGTGTCGGCATGCTCAAGTTATCCCTTCATACAGCCCCTACCATGACCCGCCTGACAACGTTGTCCAGCAGGGTGCTGATAAAGTTCTTCTGTCATCCACCCAACAGACATGGGGGGCTCTTGTGAAGTGTAAAATAATAAAAAATATAAATAAATAATTTGCGATATTTACAAATTATTAATTTAAAATAATATAGTATATTTTCAACGCCTTGCAGAGTGGTAGATACATTCAGTATCGCCCTGGTAAAAGAACACCTTTTGGAAACGAAGCGTTGCTTGAAATGGCTTTAGACGTGTTTTGTGACCAGATTTGAATAGCCAATTAATTCTCCATCTTTCGTTTTCCCATCACCTTCCCCTCTCAAATACCTTCAGCCACACAACTTACCCCATTTGGGGATACCATAGTCTCACTGACTCCAGATGGTGGGAACAGTTGGGACTCTTGTGCGGTACTGATATGAGCAACATTCCCCTTTCTGAGTGGTGCTCTTTCACTAGGCGATATTGAGTGTATCTACCACTCTGGAACGTACCGCATTTTTTTGTAAATATTATTTTAACACCGATTTGTGAACACTAATAATTTAAGCATGCAGGGCTCAAACCTGTGACACCTGAATCACTGAGTGACTATCACTGTATTATGCTGATTATGCACATGGCGTAGCTTAAAAACTATCGATTGTTAAAGTGTTGGCTTTTGGAAAGTAACCTTATGTAATGATGGTAACAAATATGACGGTCTTCTTGATTGTAAAGCTCCTTGATATCTGCTGTATTTACGTTATTTTGCTCTTTATAACATTGTCTATTAAACAAATATGATGGTCTCCTTGATTGTATATATCCTTGATAGCTACGGGTATATTTAAACTTATTTATGTGCCAAGTCTATCTTCACTGTATCAAAACTGTGCCACTGTTTTTTTTTTATTTCTCAAATTTTTTAATACTAGTTGATATTTTTATAACTACTTCAATCGATATTACCTAATTGGAGTCTAGTATCTCTATAACAAAACTGTTATGCTGTTTCCATATTTTTATAAAATAAATTCCATCTTGTGTGTATTGATGACAACAGTCATGCACCTATATTATTCTATTATTGCGCTACATTAGTTTATGTAAAAACAGTGAATTAATCTCCTGCTGACAAGCTGCTTGCAGTGTCTTTGCGGGCACAAGTTTCCATAGTACGTGATTAATATTATACAAAAAAATAATAAATTTAAAAATTACTTTTCATAGGGCGGCGTAAATGTTAAACGTAGGTTTTTACCTAGCTAAACAAAACCTTCACGATAAAGGAATTAAAACGAAACAGCGGGAGTTAAGAAAAAGATCAAATAATCTATCAACATTTTACTTGCCATTTTCGTTCAATTCTCACCCTTATTATTTTTCCGAACTTTACCTGGAAGCGATAAAGCTCCCCTAATAGTGTTTACACCGAACGGACACCCCTCTACACTTTGCTTGAATTCTTAATCCGCTTCGCCTCTGACCTCACCTTTCTTCACCCATCTGTTTATTTGATACCTTCTCCCCTCTTCCCTCAACCCTAACCATATCGCATTTTTCCCCCGAGAACAAACTATAAAATACCTTCGGAAAACTTACTCGAGTGGTGGGGAAAAAATTAAGACGTTGGCTGCCATTTCTATTTTATTGTCTTCCCCTGAATAGAGATAAAACATTCTGAGAATTGTTTGTTCCTTATATTAGAGATTTTTTTAAATTCTTAATATAAAGTAAATTTTATCATTACATAAATTTTGAAAATAGTTAATTTAAATTATACTGAGTTTCTTCGCCGGCTCATAAAGCTGAGTGATACGTAATTCATTCTTGTCAATATTAACTCATAATATTATCTTTTATTTAGTACTTAATTTTTAACGCATTTTTTTCCTCACAGCACCAAACACATGTACACAATTGTTTACTCTACAATATTAGTCTTTCTCATCTCTTCATAAGTAACATACTTAACTATTATACTACACTCAAAGTATCTGTTATACAGAAACGATCACTCTTTACTTTTTTCTTTTCTATTTGACCTTAACTATCATTCTATATTAATTATTACATTATACTCAAATTATCTGATGTACATAACTGTTTTTTTTCCTGTATAATTCTTCACATCTCTTTATATTTAATTGTTATACTTATTTCTAGATATATTATATTACCATACTATTTCAATACTAGCTTTTTTCCCTCTTCTATGTTTATATAATGGCACTTAATATTAACTAAACTTGTCAATTTGACTGCCCTAAAACGGGATTTGTTCCCAGTTGGGCAGTCAAAGCTTTCTTATATTTCATTGTTAAATATTGTGTGCTCCAAATAAATAAATAAAATAAATTAGGTTTTGGGAATTTTTTTTAAAAATCTTTGCATTATAAGTATCTATTACTATAAATGAGTCAAGCATTAAGGTCTGGTTGAAATAGGTCAATGAAACAACCTTAAAAATTGTGCAAAAAATACTTAGAAAACGCCATTAATTAGATCATATGGAAGTAAATAACTCTTGTCCGCCTCAGCATAAAACCCCCTAGTAAGGAGGACTAAGAAAAAACACTAAAAGGTCAAAGAGTACTTATAAAAATATCATAATTCGTATACCGTTATATATTTTTACTATACCTCTATAACATTTTACTATACCTCTATAACATTTTACTATACCTCTATAACATTTTACCATACCTTTATAACATTTTACTGTACCTCTATAACATTTTACTATACCTCTATAACATTTTATTATACCTCTATAACATTTTACTATACCTCTATAACATTTTATTATACCTCGATAATATTTTACTATACCTCTATAACATTTTATTATACCTCTATAACATTTTATTATACCTCTATAACATTTTAACATACCTCTATAACATTTTAATATACCTCTATAACATTTTACTATACCTCTATAACATTTTATTATACCTCTATAACATTTTACTATACCTCTATAACATTTTATTATACCTCTATAACATTTTATTATACCTCTATAACATTTTATTGTACCTCTATAACATTTTAATATACCTCTATAACATTTTAATATACCTCTATAACATTTTACTGTACCTCTATAACATCTTTGTACTTACTTCATATTTTATATTTTCACATGACTATTAATTTAATAGCGAATAAATAAAAATAAATTCATACATCATCGGTGTCTTCACTTCACTTTCGCAATGACTTTGGAAGGAGATACAGCCATCACTAGACAAGCAGAATTTAAAAAAAAAGTTTCTATGTTATTAAAAAAATATTTATCATTATTAACTAAAAAGGAAAAAGAAATAATGTATTTTCACAAAAAAAAAAAATTAAAACAGAAATAAACACGAGTCGAACAAAAAATATTTTCTCGAATAGTTTTTAGGATATTATGCCGTGTTGCGCTTCTTCCCCCTTTTAGCCGTGAAAACCTGTAATTATATCTCGCACTAAAAATAAAACAATTTTACATGATTAACATTTGCTCCTTTGAATCGTATAGGGGCCGGCTTCAGAAGAAAGGGAGATGGATAAAGTTTTATAATTTGGTGCCCATACTAGTAGCGCTGTAATACAAGCTCTTTGATCCATCAAAGGTGTTCAGATAATTTATAAGATGATTGTAAGAATACACCCTTTCCTGAAGCGGTAAATATTCTTTGATAACGGATACAGAATGCGTTGAATTTAAATTTAATAACCTCAGTTCTAAACAACACCATACAAATAATTAACCAGTTCCGCGTAAACTCGTACACCCCTATTACACTTGCAAGATTTTCATTTAATTTTTAAATCAAACTAAATGTTTTAAGTAACCGCATTTAAAACAGGTCGCATTGCTTTATATCCGTAATTCATATGAAGACACATGATAACTTGGCGAACTACTGCTGAAAACATTAGGAAAATCGCAATTTAATCACAGATAATCATATCCATAAATTGAAGAAATGCACTCGTACATCGCTTTGCTGGAGTAGCCGGTTAGTGCTTACCTAAAGTCACTTATAGAAAAAGTAAAAAAAAATCCACGCATCGGTGCGCAAATGCGTTCACAGCCCGCAACACCGTAATAAATTAAATGTTTTAAAAAATTAATATCTACTAAAAACTTCTAACTCTTTTTGGGGTAATTTTATAAATTTTTGTAAAAATCTTTCAAACAACTCTTCTTCTGTCACCAATCTTCTAATTGATGTAACATCACTAGAAAAGGGGGATAATATAGCAACTGTAAAAATCATATCATCTCTAAGCTTAAATTTTCTAAATATTAAATGATTTAAATTATTCTTTTAGTATTCATATATTCCTGAGGATGATAGCATTGCTATCGAAACATATAGAAATATTCATTTATTTTTATAAAGGTGGTATAAACAAAGTACATTTTTAATAATTTAATTAATAATTAAAAAATCAGATACTGACGTCTGAATTAATAGACTTACCATAAGTACGACTAAGACGACTGGAGGCAAAGGTCACGAGAAACCCATTTTGACACCAACGTGTTCACGTAATTTTGACTGCGGTAAGCAAATTACGAAACGTTTATAAAATGGGTTTATCTAAATATTCAATTTTTGTAAACAAGCCCAACCTTTTTACTTACTTGCACATTACGGCATCTCACTTTATCTCACCGACTTACTTACATTCATTAACTCATTCTTCATACATACTTCGTTCATCCTAGCAATCAGCGCCACATCATTGGCATACAACAGGCAACAAAAATTCAGATTACTCATTTTCGGGCCCAAACCCACTTCTCTCAATTTTCCATGTATAGACTGAATAACCACGGTAACAGTACACAGCCTTGCGTAACACCTTTTGTTTTATAAAATCACCCCGTAAAATCACTATTTACCCTAATACATTCAACGCTTTCCTCATAAGAGACGCGTTTGCCTGTATAAGATTTGTATTCATTCTATACTTGGATAGTACTTTCCATAACTTTTTTCTATCAACTCGGTCGTATGTTTTTTGTAGATCTACAAAGGAAAGAAAAGTTTATTTTTTTTCAAGAAACTTCTTTGTGAGCATATGCAATGAGAACATTTGGTCTATACGCCCTCTTCCACTCATAAAAGAATCTTCTAAATCCCATATTTTATCCTTTGTTTCCATTCGTATCTTTTCAATCAATTGCCTACCATACAGCGTTCCAATTGAACTTAGCAAACTAATAGCCCTATGATTTCCATATTCCATACGTGACCCATTACCTTTGTATAGAGGCATGATAACAGCCGTTCTCCAATCTAATTGCGTATAAGGCTGCTCTCTGACGGTCCGTTGAGGAACGAACATTTCACTCGTTACTGGAGACACTGCGCAGAAAAGTCCCACAATGAACTGTGTTGCAAACCGTTACCTTACTTTAGCAAACATGACTTTTCTGTACAGTGTCTGCAGTAACGACTGAAATGTTCATTCCTCACCGGTCCGTCAGAGAGCAGCCTAACCCTCCACTAAACGCTGGTTAAAAAGTTTTCATAACCACGTGAGAATTATGTCTCCTTTATAGTATTGAGCAGCAATATTATCGAAACCAACATAATTACCATTCTTCATACATTTAATCGCTATTTTTATTTCATTCATGCATGTATTATTTGATCCATAGTTACAGAGAACTCACACTATTATTAATGCTTTGGAAAGTCTTAGTCCTTCCCAAACATCACCTCTTATTTTGAATTTGATGTCTCTTAATCGTTAATGGTTATTATTATTAGAAAAACTTGGGTCTTCATTAATTTCCATTACCATCGCTCCCACACTTTCTCAATAAGCTGAGTAAGCATTTTTGGTACGAGCTTTCCCTAGCTCAGTCGTTGGCTGTTTCAATTATATATTACTTAAGTGGGTCGCTTGATACGCAAACTTGAATTTCTAAGACACAATTATTATTAAGAAAATTTTCCGTTTTTTCAATCTAAGATATATGGATCGTAAGCGATAGACTAAGGGTTCCCATAAGACACATAGATAGTGTGATAAAAATCGACGTTTCATTGAAAATTGATCAATTTCGAGAATGGACGATGATCGATGATTTATCGAGTGGTACTACTATCAGTATCGCCCTGGTGACAGCCAACTATTCAGAATTGAAACGTTGGCGTCGCTTGAGTTGGCTTTCTCCGGTTCACTTCGCCCCGCTGTGGAATTTGGCTGCTACCTCTGGTCGGGAAACCCAAAATATCTTAAAAAACCCACACCTTTCTATTTTCCAAAGGACCCTCTACATAGCATTTCCATAGGCCTTGAGGAAAACTATTTTCATCGTGGCCTCATACGTGGAGCAACTGTAAATAAAAGGTGATTACATCTGAACAGCCGGGTACTTCCCAACCTTCCTCTACCCTACTTTTTTCAGCCTCATAATACACCCCAATTGCTGGAGCCGTAGTCCCACTGCCTTCGAAGAGTTGGGAGTCTTGTTCGGTATAGAATTTCTTTGTTAGCTACAACTTGGAAGGATCTCAAAACTGTCCAACAAGACATATATAAATATAATGCGCAAAATGAACATTTATTTCAGCTTGTCGCTCCTGCTTTCCTCGTAACGTATTTACGTAATATATTCTACAATAGTGGAACGCTTTAATTTACAAATTTAACAATATAAAACATATTTTTGAGTCCAAGCTATCAATACATTATTGAATATTTATCGATGTTTGGTTATTCAAATAAGAAAAATAATTGGGCTAGGTGTATTTACGTCAGGTTTTATATAATAAAGGCGGTGAGAGGTGTTAGTGAAATATGTGATACTATTTGAGGATAATAAATGAAACATATTTGTATAAAAGCAATTGTTGCTTTTATACAAATATGTTTCATTTATAAAAGCAATTGCTGACGACGTGCAATCTAAAAATAATAAGCCTTGTATCTATACGGGACATGAGAAGATGTACGTAATATTTTGTCAGTCTTATTCCAAACTTTCATTTTCGGACCATTGGCCATCGTACTGCGGGCGTTCTTGTTGTGCTACAAATTATTAGAGTTTGTTATAAGATATAGCTAACAGTTTTCCAAACCCAGATCCATAATTTATATCTTTTACTGCATTAAAATTTCTAAATTTAAGTACGCTTCTACTGTAATAGGAAGATTGGAACAAATACAAAAAAAAACCTATATATTTCTCAGATTTGTTCTCTGAAACGCGCTACTAAAGTCATCAGAATAAAAGGAGCGGGGCCCTTGTAGTAGCGGCATCTAAAGTTATCCATAATTTGATAGTGTCCATACCTCCTGCAATGTTATAAGCTGTTTGTACCAAACGACTACTGCAAGGGGTGGTTATGCATACCACATGGCAGAACAGACGTGTTGGCTCAGCACAGCATAACACGTCTTACGGTGTTACTAAATAGAATCGGTCTTTTGGAAAGTAACAGTGTGTATTGATGGTAAATCGAAATTAAGTAAATGGAGTCTAGTATTTCTATAACGAAACTATTATGCTGTTTTCACATTTACAATTTTTTTTTTAATAACTTGTGTACATTGGTATTATTGTTCTATTATTGCGTTACATTTGTATAACGATTATTATTAATTGTTTTTGTGTTTAATTCGTAGAATTCCACTTAATTTTTTTTTAAATTTAATGTTAATCAAATTTAATAATGATATTATTAAGTTCTGCAAGTAGTTTTAGTTGTTGTTATTGTGAAAGCTGTTTCGGCATTTAAGGCCATTTTCAAACTGTCAAAAAAATACATATACATACAACAACGATTATTATTTATTGTTGTAGTATATGTTATTATTTGACTAAACTCCTGCTGACAAGCTACTTGGAGTGGCTTAGCAGGTACAAATTTCCATTGTATCTAATTAATATTATAAAATAAATTTAAAAAACTTTAATTAGTAAATTAATTCTCACACCATATAGGTTTTTGTTAAAATTACACATTGGTATATTTTAGTTACCGTTCGTGTATAGTAAATGGACGCAGTCTATTATACAAAAGAAAAATTTAAAACAAAGAGTGAAAAAATTCAAAGTTCCATAGAGGCTAGTTAGTTGCTGCTAATTCGTAGTTTATAAATCACCAACGAAGCGATATTAAAAGATCTGGCAGCCAAAATCATAATTAAAGAAACTGTATCTGTATTTACTACTTAGGAAATCTAGTAGCAATTTCTGAAATGGGTACAATGTAATAAAACAGTTTGTTTTAATTTTCCATAGTCTCTGACGACAGAAATCAGTTATGCAAGTCTCTCGCTACCGCCGGTTGGCGACACCCTCTGTATAATTCCTCCCTTAACGTTCCGCCCCAATCCACTATAATTTATCACCTCCCGAGATGCGCTAACGAACCAAAAATCTACCCTTTTTAACCCCTCTCCGCTACCCCTAAAGTGTTCCAAATTAAATCCCTCTCAACGATGTTATCAGCCTCTTATATTTCGGATAATTTTCCACTCGACGAAAATGTAATGGGCGTTCGAAATGTCTTTATTAGTATTTTTTTATAAGAGAAATCAAACATTAAAGGATGTCTTTGTTTAACCCGGTACAGCTTAAATTAGTCTCAAAGTTCGTTTAAATGCAAAATAAATATTATTTAATAAACCGAGAAATTCAATTGAAAAAAAAAATAGCATTTTAATAAGGAAACAAATTGGTAGTATGGATATCAGATAATTTAATACCGTCTTAAAATACAAATATTAACAATTTGTTTTAACAAAATATTGTTCTTTACGATAAATGTTCAGAATATTTAAAAATATCACTAAAAAATCATAGCACCGATGTGACACTCGATCTTCATGCCAAGAGGTGGAGAATGATTATGACAAGAACATTTCAGTCACAGGGTTATTGATGATTTGTACTGGGCACGACGACACGTATAAGCACTGAAAATAGAAAAATTATTTTATTTTGATTAATTGTAAATAATATATTAAATTACTTTCTCTAGCACGAAATAAATTTATCACAAATGAGTTCCAGTTGAATTAGCATTAAGCGTACTTAGATAAATCAACATTTTCTGAAATTAAGGTATTAAAATTTGTAATTTCTTCCAAAGGTTGGTATTCACTTTGTGGCTTCATTATTAATAAATCAATTCAAAATTACTTTGTAATCACCACTTTATTAATATATACATACCAACATGTTTCGAAAGCGAAGCAGGAATACGAGTATATAGAATACTAAAAAAATAATAATGTCAAGTATAGACAAATGATAAACATATAACACAATAATGTAAGAATAGACATATTACAAACATAATTAAAAATTGATTAAGGTAGGTAATAATTTTTAAAAAATGTTAAAGAAAAATATTTTTATTTTTATAAACAATAATTATTAGCCTGAAACACTCATTCAAATTGAAAAAAACCTTTCCAAGCAAAGATAAATGTCGCCGACAGGACTCGAACCTGCACCCTTCTGATTGCCGGTCAGATGCTCTACCATTGAGCTACTTCGGCTTATCGCAAACCCGCCAAGTTAATCAATATATACTAGTGTTTCATTCAATAATTACTGTTTTTATTATATTTCACCGGTAAATAATTATTGTTTATAAAAAATAATTGTTACCCTTTGCGCTATGCACAAAAATCTTGTCTTAAGTTTTTAAGAACTTTAGTTTATCGATTAAAAAATATTTTTGATTAATTGCAGTGTAAATTATATTGTTTTTAAGTATTTATATTTAATTTTATTTAGAAGAATGGCTCATCAAGTGCCCCACATTAAGCACTGGGTGCGTGACCAGCATCCCTCGAAGGAACAAAATAGTGGCTAGAACCAGCACCCCTACATTTAACAGTCCTGTGCCGACTCGGTCCAGTACACCTTGTGCAGGACCGTAGCACTGTCCTATTGCGAAAAAAATGAAAAAAATTGAAACTGATTAAAAAAATCTATATTTACTTCATCGTTTTACAAGGTTTTTTTAGCTATTCTGAAGTCATGTCAACAGAAATGTAAATGGTATTAGAAAATACAAAAACAAAGGTTATCGTCTTTGCAGAACTTTGACTGAATTGTTTCACAGAAAAAAATATTTCTTTCGCGTAAAGGTTTGCAGTTTTTACGGCAACTTCTGCGATCCACTAAAAGAAAGGGTTCTGTTTTATGCGCTGAAGATTATCTCATACTAAAATATAAAATAATACTTCCTGAATACGTTATCATAGGGTGCTTTATGGTTCCCCGTTTCGTAAAAAGGTTTTTTCGCCGTGTTATTCGGAAAATATTGATTCACTTCAAAGAAATTTTTAGACAACTCGAATAAGGGTGTTATAAAAACTTTTCACATTTGATTCCAGTTTTGGATAGAATGGCAGTACACAGTTCTTTAAAACTCCACTATAATAATATGTATTATTATTGACAGTATTCTTTAGATTTTTAATAATAGGTACATGAAATATCCGTAGCATTATGTGTATTTTTGAGTAATTCTCGCAATAAATTGGCGTCAGCCGGAATGCTCTCAAGGCGATTCTACCACTGTAGCGAAGTCAGGACACTGCTTTTTAAGAAATACTGTACTGTCCTATACACATCTGACCTGTGGTTGCAATAATCAGCAGCGCAATGGGACAAGCTGAGGGTGTGCTACAACAAGTTCTGGGCAGGACACGGAAGTCAGCCAACGTTTTTTTCTCATTTTCTTTTCATATATTTTAATATTATTATTATACCTTTATTAAACAGTTCTCTGTTTATATTTGTATATATTTCATGTAATATGACAAAGTGAGTTGGCACTAATTAGGATTAAATTAAAAACTTAAATAAAATATAATAATTATCAAAAACTAGCATGGGTCGGGGAAGAGAAGTCTTAAAAAGTACCTTGATATTCGGATATTGTCAGTAGATACTTCAAAAGCCATTTCAAAATAACGCGAAGGTGTATCCCCGAGTGATTAACTACATCCTGTATAAAAATCATATCCGACTAAACGGTATTAATGGAAGTTATTTGAAATTAATGGTAGACAAATTTTAAGTTTTCCTACACATGTAAAGAGTATTTACATAAATAAGAACTGAATATGCAGATGTTTAACTGTTATGTTAAAACACAAGGCGAGACAATGCCAAATACGTAATCAGTTTTGACGTATTTACTTCAGTGATCGGAGAAGCATTTACAAATGTGTGCGTTACTTTGTGCCAATATTGCAAAATCAAATTACAAACCACGAAGTTACTCTGCGCTTTTGTAAATGTAGTAACAGATATTGACGTCTTATTTCTGGGATAAACAGAATTACAATATAAAAATTTCACGGAGGAATAGGATGGTTGACTATCTTTTAACTTCAATAAAACAGGCAGACTTTGTGTAAGAGACCTGTCCCGGCACCAACAAATAAATCTAAATCGATCATTATTATTTGGGGTCGATAAATCAAACTAGATGTATTATTTTTAAGTAAATCAGGACAAAGACTTAAAGTGCTTTTAGTGGAAGCATGACAGGTTAAATAAAGCGTTTGTTACCCCTGACACCCAAAATTGTAAATAACCCACAGTTTAAGAATTTATTGTACCAGTCTGAAGATAGCCTTAACAGGCTGAAACCGGTGATGGTCAAAAATAAAAGTGGAATATAGTTGAAGTATATTTTATTTATTAATTGATAAACTAAAGTTCTTTAAAACTTAAGACAAGATTTTTGTGCATAGTGCAAAGGGTAACAATTATTATTTTTATAAACAATAATTATTAATCTAAAACACTCATCCAAATTGAAAAAACCTTCCGAGCAAAGATAAATGTCGCCGGCGGGACTCGAACCCGCACCCTTCTAATGTCCGGTCAGATGCTCTACCGTTGAGCTACGTCGGCTTATTAAGGTTTTTTAAGGTTTTTTCAATTTGGATGAGTGTTTTAGATTAATAATTATTGTTTATAAAAATAATAATTATATTTTATTTAATCATTATAATGGAATTCCACCATGTATTAACAGTTGCAAAAACAGAAATATTAAAAATTACATATATATATATGTAGTATAATAACAGATGTACTATGTGGTATATCTGTTATTTTATAATTATATTTGGTAAGGTTAGTTAGTGTAAAGCGCACTTCAGGTGAACCTTCACAAAACTGCGCTACACAAATTAACTATATTTTAAGGGCATAATGGACGGGTAACCTACCCCCGACATGTGCAAGTAATAATCTCGAGGTAAGCCCATTCCCGTAGCCTGTCTGAATATTTCCATAAAATTAATGTTTACTCAGCTAAAATATTTATCCGGCATTTACTTAACCGGCGAAATAACCCCCGGGCTGAAACTTTTTCAATTACATCTTTCATTAAAACGCTACTTCGCGATTGTTTGACCGCCGACTCACAGAAACCCCTTCGAATACTTTCAAATTCATATTTCTAAGGGCGCTATTTAATCTAGGCGTGTCTCAAATTTAAGGAAGTCTTTTGTTTGGGCGTTTATCCCGCCGTCATTCCCAAGGACTCGTTAGAACCGGGATCGGGCGATCGCAGCTAAGATTTTAATCTTGGCTGAAGCATTTGGACTGGCATAAACAAATTTGTTGTGTATCTCTTATGTAATCAAAATTAAGCTGATTTTTATTTTACTGAATCAGTGGAGCTTTTTGTGCAACTAAACGAAATCATTTTTGGAAAGGGGGTTAATAGTTTTGAAGTCGGAATTAGAATAGTTTGTTCGTATAAAAGAGACTTTTCAAAAGTAGTTTGATCATACGTTTAAACCAAGTACTTGGAAATGAATTGGTAGACCGACTACTGGATAGGACATTCAGCTAGTCAAAGTAAAGGAAACTCAAGAGGCACAGAGGCTGTGCGAGGGGAGAAGGCGCCTTGTCGAAACGATGGGAATAGGACAAGGAATTATATGAAATTTTATCGCATCCGTTCTATTTTTCTAAAGTGAAACGTTTTGCCAAACTTCTGTATCTGGTTATAAAAAATTGTCAGCTATTTTTTTAATCTATATTTCTATGATTCTATATGGGTAGTGGTAAGGGTAGGGGTAGGGGGTAGAGGTAAGAGTAGGGGTAGGAGTAGGGGTAAGCGTAGGGGTAGGGGTAGGGCTAAGAATAGGGATAAGAGTAGTGGTAGGGGTAGGGATAGGGGTAAGAATAGGGATAAGAGTAGGAGTAGGGGTAGGGGTAAGAATAGGGATAGGAGTAGGGATGGGGTAACACATAGCAAACTTAAAACTTTTTCCAAACCATTCATAACTCTGTGCAACGCCAGAACTTCACGCTATTCTATAAGAAAAAATGAATATTTGGCCGTCGGTCTGTCCTCGATTTTCTCGAAAATTACTAGACCGGTTTCGCTCAAAATAGCACTGCCGTACCGGAAGCGTTTAGAAAGTAGTTTGAATGAAATCCAATGTATAAAACTGTTGCTTTAACATTTTAAAAGTAGTATGATAAACATAGAACCCGCCATGTTGTATTGAGGTTAGCCCATAGATGTACCAATCTGGTTAGACACAGATTACATATTCAAAAGAAGGTTAGTAGGTACCCACTTAAGAAGTTTATTATTTAGATATGTATAGAAAAAAAAAGTTTGAAATTTAATAAAATTTTCAAAATAATGTTTCTTTGTTTAAAGATAATAATAGCCGTCACTAGGCATTACTTTCGCTATCAAATCAATTATGGCACTCAAACAACAAGGTATAATTCACAACTTTTTACTTTTTTCCAAATCCCTAGCAAGGCCGGGTACACATCAGGTAGTATCCAATAATAATGTTCATCAGTTATTATTAAAGGCTCAAGGATTCCCAACTCCTATAATGTACGTACGTACAAATATTTCTTGTCTCAATTTATTACTACTTAAATTATCCATTTGCTATCATATTTTCGTAATGTACATAATGTTTTTTTATTTAATTTTTTTTTTTTTTTTGATTTAAACCAAATTTAATAATGCTATTTAAATAGATCAACTAGGAAAACATTATCATTTAAATACGGGGAAACACATTATAAATGTAGAAACCTCACAGAATATAGAATTTTAATTATATTCTAACTTAATCGGTTTTACCGATAATAAATTATTATTTTTAAAAACCCGTCAAAACTAGAATTGGGTAAGAGTAATTGAAATCATATCAATAAGTCATCACAGTGCGGATTAACCGCAGTTTGAAAATGGCCTTGAACGCCGAAACAGCTGTCACAATAATAAAATAAAAAAACCAAAATACTTGCAGAACTTAATTATAATATTATTTAATTTTATTTTCATTAAATTTTAAAAAAATTAAATTAAATTTCGAATTAAACATAAAACAATTAGTAAATAATACTGTTTTCAAATCACAAAAACTTTCACAGACTTGTACGAATAATAACTACGGTGATAGCATCAAACTTCTTACTGTAATATGCATTCGCTTGCAATTCGCCTGTCAAATAAAACAGACCTTTATTCCAAGATTCAGTAAGGTGGGAACAGGAATGAGCGATGGGTTTGAAGTAAGAACGAGAAGCTGGGAATTATGTTAAAGGTACGATGCTCCTCGCTTGAAACAAAGGAGGTTATATAAAAACATGATGTTTTTAGTCTCAGGGTAACGAAATAGCTGTGGCGAAGATATATTTTTACGATCTTAGGTATGTGCTTTCTTCTTGAGAATTATTTGAGTTTAAACAGAGTGCATAAACTGGATACATGTGATGTTAAGAGATGCATATTGAATATTATACAACCTTCACAACATTCGCATCCTGCAAATTTTGTTTTACAAAAATACTACATTGAACTTTTAAAATGGTCTCATGACTCTTGATTAATTATAAATCGAAAAAAACTGAATTGAAGCATATAAGATCCCCAAATGCAAAGGTATTTATTACACCTGAAATAAAAATACATACTTCAGATTGTTTACACAACGGCATTCCTGCATCGTGTACATGTGAAAATGTTGAACTTGTAAAATCATATTTTTATTTAGGTGTCATTATTGATTGTTTTTCAAGAGGGATTTATAAATAAATAAGGTTTGTGTACGATCAATATCAATTGTTAGTAGATTATTTAAATGAAAATTCTTTGTTCCAATCTGTACACTTCGAATAATTTATTTATCATTAGCGGAATCTGTTATAAGACATGGAATTACAGCCTGGGGACTTTCCTGTAAAAAAAACACCAATCATGTTCAATCAGTGCGAAATTCATTGGTTAAATTATTAACTCATTCAAGTTTATACGAACAAAGGCATAATATTCCATACTTTTATCAGACTCTCAAAATTCTTTCAGTTAGATCAATTCTGTGGTACAAAATTATATTTCAGCACATTAATAACCCTATATTTAATACAAATATACTAGAGTACAATTACAATACTCGTCTCAATTTTAATGAAGGATTAATGGTTCCTGAGCATAAAAACAAATATGGACAAAGAACTTTAGAACACATGATTCCTAGTTGTATAAATATGTTACCCGCTGAAATAAAAAAAAAACTGTATTAAAACTAAACCATTAATAAACACATTGAAAGCTTGGCTAGCTGAAAGGAGCTATTTCTATTAGAAATAAGGAAATATTATTTTATTTATGATTTATTGCTTTTATTTTATTCATTTTTTTAATATGTTTTTGCAGAATATTTTAGAGTAATATTCTTGATAAATATTTATGTTTTAAGCTTGTTACATATATTTTTTATGTTTTTATTTTATATATTGTTTTTTTTTTAATGTTTTTATTTTATATATATATATTTTTTTAAGTTTTTATTTTATATATTGTTTTTTTTTTAATGTTTTTATTTTACATATTTTGTAACCTTGTCTGTAAATTTTATGTTTTAAATAACAAGCTCCCGTTAGACAAACTACTAAAAAATAGTTTATCGGGACTTTTTTTAATTGTATTTTTTCTCTTGTAAAATTAAACAAAAAAAATAATCTATGCAATCTTAATATCATAAAAGGGTTATGGTAATGTGCTTGTCTCACTAGGAGAACCTGTGTTGAGAGCAGGCAAAGTTTACAGTTTACAAGGTTTACAGAGTTTGCAAAGTTTACATAGTTGACAAAGTTTATAAAGTTACTTCTCCACCTTCCTCCTCCCCATCTTCTTTCTCTCGCTTATACCCTCAGCCTTCACCATTCAGAATCCAAACTTTGCTTGAATTGCCTTTGCCGTGTTTGGTGACCAGATCTGAATCGCTAGGTACTTCCCCACATTCCTCCCCCATCTCCTTCCCCTCCTCACTACCCTCTACCTTACAACAAACTCCAATTGGGGATGCCATAGTCCCATTGACTTTGGACAGTTGGAAGCAGTTGACTCTTGTGCGGTATTCACATAAAAAATCATACATCGTTTCATATAAATATACTCTTCTGTTATTCTGACTCTTAACATCACCCAATTAGAGTATTTAATTCAATTGATCATGTCATGTCTTTCTCAAGCGTCTCTGACTTCATTCATTCACTTGGTGTTGTCTTATATTAATTTTTTCCATATAAACCCAGAGATTTTGATAAAAAGAAATTTGGGTAAACTTTTGCTTTGGGTTGGAAGAATTCTACCTTATAATTTCGGCCGGGCCGTGCGCTGTCCATTCGTTATCCATCACAATGTTTGGTGACTGTCCACGTGTGTCCGCTAAAGCAAACCAACGTCACAAAATGGGCCCTTCGCCAGCTTCGTGCAAATATTTACGCATGAATCTAAATGCTCTATTTCTGTTACACTTGCCTATTTACCAATGTTTTTTGCTGGTTTGCGATGACGGACAATACTAATACTGCTACAATAATAAGAACACCCCTACCACTACACTCCACTAGTTTCTGCACCCTGCAATGTTAAAACGAAATTCAGGACTGCCAAACGTAATTCAAGCGGCTAAGGTGAGCACTTGCATTCCACTTTAGATATTTGCATCATTTGAACAAGGTTTACATGGGAAATATATTTAATCGCAGGTTTAAAAAGTATTATTGGTCGGTGAAACAAGATGAAAAAATGCACTGCGTGGAGTTGACATCACCCATACATTTGAACGCAGGCTGGAGGATAAAGCCTAACGAAAGGGGATTCACTATTATTACCATTATTTTCTCATATTTTTCTCATTTTGTTATATGTAAATTATATTATTTAGTATTATGCTCTTACATATTATTGCTATTATTTTCTCATATTTTTCTCATTTTGTTATATGTATATTATATTTAGTATTATGCTCTTACATATTATTACCACTATTTTCTCATTTTGTTATATGTATATTATATTTAGTATTATGCTCTTACATACATATATCAATCTCACTGAGTGATGTTTTGGAGAATAGTTATAAAGTGAATGTGTATTTTTGTTTTAGAAGTGAAACCGTTCTCTTGTGAGGTCTGCAAAAAAACATTTTCCTCCAAAATCTATTTCGATATGCACATGAAAAAACATTCTGGGAACAAGGACCAAATTTGTGAAATATGTGGGGCTGCATTCTACTTCGTTAGATCTGTCATAAGGTATGATACTTTTGCTTTAATAAATTATTCACGCTTTGATAGCATACCATCATGACACAAGCAACATCTTCCGCTTAGTGTGATGGCAGTAGGAGAATTTCAAATATTGTCAGCTTATTTCCAATCCTGGAATGTTTCTTTCTTAAAAAAAAATAATAATAAATCAATAATTATTCTCACATTTGACTTTTACTTTTGATAGTGACCAGTTTAATTCCCATGTTCTTTGCGTTTTACTCCTATTTAAAGTTAGACAACATCATTAACCCTCCACTACACTGTAATTGTGACATTGTATGGTAGCCAACCACTATAATACAATTATTTATGTTCACGAAGTTCTATTTGGTTTCAGACACATGCTAATTCATAAAGGAGAGCGGCCCTTCCCTTGCACATTGTGTCCCAAAAAGTTCATTGCAGTAAGTTCCAGACATATCTTTATTCCTTACGGGCTTATTACCATTTAAAAACTTAAATAATCCTGTTTGATTCTTTTCATGTTAAATTTTTAGGAAGAATTTCTATTTAAAATGCTTTTTTGTTTGTTTGAGTATGACTCAACACTAATGCGGTACAGTACAACCGTGTCTTTATCATCAGGACTTCATACATTATATTGTTTGGTTTTTTGTTTGTTTGTTTGAGTATGACTCAACACTAATGCGGTACAGTACAACCGTGTCTTTGTCATCAGCACTTCATACATTATATTGTTTGGTTTTTTGTTTGTTTGTTTGAGTATGACTCAACACTAATGCGGTACAGTACAACCGTGTCTTTGTCATCAGCACTTCATACATTATATTGTTTGGTTTTTTGTTTGTTTGTTTGAGTATGACTCAACACTAATGCGGTACAGTACAACCGTGTCTTTATCATCAGCACTTCATACATTATATTGTTTGGTTTTTTGTTTGTTTGTTTGAGTATGACTCAACACTAATGCGGTACAGTACAACCGTGTCTTTGTCATCAGCACTTCATACATTATATTGTTTGGTTTTTTGTTTGTTTGTTTGAGTATGACTCAACACTAATGCGGTACAGTACAACCGTGTCTTTATCATCAGCACTTCATACATTATATTGTTTGGTTTTATCTTTACATCTCACGGTCGGTTGTTAATGTATGTATATTTCCAGAACTGTGACCTGACGCGTCACATGAAGATCCATGCAGGCTACAAGCCCTTCAAGTGTGAGACGTGCACCATGACCTTCAACGCCAAGCACCAGCTTGCCAACCACAACCGCATGCACACTGGCGAGAAGCCGTACACCTGTGAGGTATAACATCCTCACAATTAACCTCTTTCAATTGAACCTCCTTCAAATTATTAACTTCCTCTGAAATTTTATGTATGACTTTTGGTCATTGTTTGTTCATATCCTACCTTGATGGGAAGAATGCTGGGCGGAATGGGAGTGTGGAATTAGGATTCATCGCCAAAATATTCCAATGTTATCCCTGATGAACTTCATTAACGGGACTGGGCTACTGTTGAGGGAATGTGGTGAAACATGAGAGATAGCATTACGCTGGTGGGCCTGTGTGCTTACGGGAGCTATATGGACTGTCTCCGTGTCATTAATATTCCGAGGTTGTGATGATTACGACAATGTTGCTATCTTGTAACAATGTGGGTATCAAGGATGGAATAACGGACAGGAACCGGCATTTTTATGGGAAAACTCGTTTTTTTCTTTATTGTTTCCAATCGAAGTTTGACAATGTTCTTAATTATCCCTAATCTTCTAATCACGGATCATCCTCAAATATTGTTTCATTTTCAGGTGTGCAACGTGTCTTTCGCCTACAAAGTAAACCTCAACAATCACGTATTTAAAGTGCATGGAATCAACATCCGGTACAAGCCCGTCTACACTTTGACTTCCGAGATATTGAGTATGGAGTATGCAGCGGCTGGAACGCAATCCAAGAGCTTGCCTGTTCTGGAATATGGAGAAGACTCCTCCCTTTGATTTAAGTAAACTATTGGTTTTTTCATATTAATACATACCATAATGTAAATACATAATGTTATAAAAAATAAATCTGTTTTTTTTGTTTTATTGTATGAAGTTATGTAGTAGGAATGTTTGGCAATTTTGTATTATTTACAATACTGTGAAATAAAACATCACATATCATTGCGGAATTCAGATGTGGTAAGGTAAGGGAAGGAAGAATTCTCATTCATTGTGTAACAGAGTTTTTGGTTCTTGAAAAATCATCAAATAATAGAAAACCCTCTAGCCACTAAATTAAGTACTGTGTTTCTCGCCAAATGTAATATTGTCTAAGCATAATCAATACAGTTCAAATGGCAATAATCAAATTGTTTTGGAAATGAGATTCTTTATTATAAATATCAACTGTTAGTAGCCAAAAAGGCGTAAGTGATAAAAATGATTTTTTAAACTTTAAAACTGTTGTGTACGCTGTCAGGTTGGTACTATACACCTACCCACCTGTTGTGTGTTGGCTCGTCTGTCTTGTCACTTGACAAGCCCTCGACAAGACAAGCCCTTGACAAGACTTAATAAACATCTTAGGAAACCGTATTTTAATCTAGGAATTAGAGATGTTAAAAATCAAAGATCATTTTTGTCAGTATGCTATTTTGGCATGGAATAGTCGATTATGTATTATAATGTGTTACAGCAAAATGAGACACAAAAAAAATATTATTTTTATTCTTATCGAAATGAAAACTATGGAAGTATCGGTATGTAAATAAACATTCATGTATCTATCTCTAGGTTGAAAATATTTTTGTTTTTATTTTTTACTCTTACACAATAATATAACTATGGGGTAACAAACACACACTTACACAATAATATAACTATGGGGGAACAAACACGCACTTACACAATAATATAACTATGTGGGAACAAACACGCACTTACACAATAATATAACTATGGCGGAACAAACACGCACTTGCAATTTCAATGACATCATTAAATTCAAACAGTAAAACATCCAATTGTTTAATGCCTCTTGTAGACAGGTATAAAACGATCAGGTATTAATATAGATGAAAAATTATGAATTGCGAAGACACAAAGCATTATCGAGTGACAAAGGAGTTTACTTACTGTTATTTAGCTACATATAGTGGAGAAATTGTAAACCAAGTAATCGCACATTAGTGAAGTTCCATTAATGGTTTAATAGTATAAATGAGTTATTATTGTTATTAGTAATCAAGTCACTTTTTCCACTCTTACGTATTTTACACAAATACCTAAAATGCAGACCTAGTTTTGTTAAAACATAACTCTTCAGGGCAATTATAAAATAAAGTAATTTAAGAGGAACAGCTGCGTGGCCTGTTTCATACAAAACTTAATTTTGGAATTGAGGCCAAAATACCCATCCAAACTTAATGATGTATTTTTTTAATGAAAGGTTTAGTAAATATCTAGTACGGATGAAAAGTATTTTATAGTTTTTAATTTTAAAGTATATGCCATGAAAAAATCAATTTTCATAATTTTAGAGGCAACTCACAAAATTATTTGCGGTTTATTGTATTTAAAAAAAAAACTATCATATATACTATATAAATATGATTATGTAAATAAAAATACAAAACAAAACATTTAAAAAAAAAACTCGATATTTTAAATTATGTAAAGCAAATTTGTCTCCCAATGTAAATTTTTGCTTTTTAATTTAAATTAAAGTCCACCATAATGCTTATTTTAATATTTAAAAAAAAAAAAAAGATTTTATTTTTCATTATATTTTCAAAGCAGACAGTGTAAAACATTTTTTTTAAATCACCGTTAGCCCTCAAATAATTGTTAAAGGGGCCTCTAAAATAGCAATAAATCAATTCCTTTAATGGCCTATATTTCATAATGTAAAACAAAAATAAATACATTACTTCTCTTCTGTACTAGATATTTGCTCTACTTTTTGATGAAAACAAGAAGATCATTAGGTTTAGGTGAGTATTTTGGCCTCAAATCCAAAATTAAGTTTGGTATGAAACAAGCCGTCCAGCCGTTTCTCTTAAACAACAGCTTTTTAATAATTATTACAAATGAATGTTATTATTGACCTGGGTTGTTTGTTGCTTGGGTGGTATTGTTTATTTGTCAACAATATGAATCTAGATGTTTTAAAAATGCGTTATAAAATGGATTAAGTTAGATATTCCTTAGTGCTAAGTTTTTTTTTATATTCCAAAGTAATTTAAATAATATGCATGCATTATGATTGATGTTTTATTTTATATTAAGAGTTTGAATATATAATATTGTAATCTGGACAATTTATTGTAATTGATGAATTCTTATACTCGTACAGGGAGCAATACTATCAATAAAAATTATCTAAGGATAGGTTATTATCCAATTTTATTTTAAATGTGTGAACTATTTGTTATTTCTCAATGTTAATAGCCAGTGCCCCAATAGGTTCTCACTGGTTTGAGCGAACCACTTGATAAATTTGTTATTTCTCAATGTTAATAGCCAGTGCCCCAATAGGTTCTCACTGGTTTGAGCGAACCACTTGATAAATTTGTTATTTCTCAATGTTAATAGCCAGTGCCCCAATAGGTTCTCACTGGTTTGAGCGAACCACTTGATAAATTTGTTATTTCTCAATGTTAATAGTCAGTGCCCCAATAGGTTCTCACTGGTTTGAGCGAACCACTTGATAAATTTGACAAAATGTTGACTTGATAAATTATATAAATGTACATATTTAGGATTTAAAAAAAAAAAACTGAATAAATCTTCTTACATAAAATTATGCATTTTTAAATGTTTGTTCATCATTGTTACGGTGATAATAAACTATTCTCGTAATAATAAATCTCTTTCCAGGCAAAGTGCTTCCATGATTTTTCAGGGTACAAACTGTTGTGTGAATATTACCAAACCATTTTCAAGACGACTTATTTATATGATTTTATTTACTCTCGCCCAATTCTAATTTGGATGCAGTTTGAAAATGGCCTTAAACGCCGAAACAGCTGTCACAATAATAAAAACTAAAAATACTTGCTGAACTTAATAATAACATTATTAAATTTGATTTACATTAAATTTAAAAAAAATTAACTAGAGTTCCACGAATTAAACACAAAAACAATTAATATATTATTAATTCCATTTTACCTTATCTCAATACAAAATTTACAAAAAAAAAAACATAGTTCTATCTTGTCGTAAATTACAACAACGTTACAACAGTCGTAACATTCAATTTGGATTCCACCCGTATAATCAAATAATACTTGTCAAATCGTCAAATATTTTTTTTTGTTGAATATCAATATAAGTGAAAGTCGTGTTCAGAATTTTTTAAACAAAACAGTTTCCAAATAGGAATTTGATCATTTTCCAAATGTGGAATTATAAGTAAAAAAGTAGCGCCAAATAATATCATATAGCGGTACGTTCCAGAATTGTAGATACTGTCAGTATCGCCTTGTTGAAAGACCATCATTCAGAATCGAAACGTTGCTTGAAATGACTTTAGCCATGTTTGGTGACCAGATCTGAATAGCCAAGTACTTCCCCACCTTCCTCTTCCCCTCCTCAATATATTCAGCCTTACAACATACTCCAATTGGGGATGCCATAGTCTCACTGGCTCCAGACGGTTGGGAGCAGTTGGGACTCTTGTGTGGTATTACATCAAAAGAAATATAAGGCGCAAAATAATTTTTTCATTAAAAAAAATAATTATGAATATATATACAGGGTGTATCGGCACGTACCCGACAAACTTTAACCAGCGATTCCTGAGCATATTTGGAGTAAAAAATGTTATGGCCACTTTTCTGTCCGGTAACTTTTTTTTTCTATAAAAAATAAAAAATAAATAAAATCTCCACACTCCCTCACTGTCTACAGAATAGGGGTGAAATAAACGGCAACGCCGCACTGCTGCTATCTCTTTCACGCATATCAAGTCCTGTGTCGTTCCCGCTACCCGTCTAATGTCAGTGTTCAGTGTTGTTTTGGATGTTCGCTTGTCACAACCTTTACCTACTTTCGTTGTTGTTTTGTTATCTAAGTTTTGAAGTTTTTTTACTGTTGAAATATGCCTCTCAATTATTCACCTGCCGACCAAGCAGATATTGTGTTTGTTTATGGACTTTGCAATGGGAATTCACGAGCAGCCGTGAGAGAGTATCGGATGAGGTTTCCTGAAAGACTCGTCCCACACCATACGGACCTTTGTCCAGGTTTGTAAATCATTTGTTTATTGAAACTATTTACATTCATTGATAATGCCAAAAAGCTGTTTTGAAATTTAATCATTGGGACATTAAAAACATAACAAGGGGCTACCAACTTTTAAAATGTAAATCGAACTTTAGGTGATTTGTAATCAATGGTCACGAAACGGCGTTTTAAAAAGTTTAATTTTAATATCTAATAAATGCATCATTCACTGCAATTAAATTCACTCCCTTTCTCACAATGTGATTATTTAAATGACTTACAATTCAATTTCATCCCTGTGAATCTAAGATATCAACCATTCCTAGTTAAGAAAAATATGAATTAAAACACTGTGTACTATTTAACTGTAAAAAAATGAAATAAATGAAGAGAAAACCTAAGTTTTCTAATATGTGCCTAAAATAAGTGTTATTTAAAAATAAAATGAGTGCAAAAGCCCGCGTCCATTTATTTGACATTTACTACTTAGCTGAATAATAAAAGTTGTTTTGTTTCAGATGTATCAACGACTGCGTGACAATGGCATCGGACGGATTGAAGGCGCGCCGGCGGAGGACACAATATTGTTCCTGTGGCAGTTGAGCAGAGAATCCTCAACTTGATCACCGAAGATCCTACGCTGTCCGTGCAGAAATGAAAGAAAATCCTGTAAACTTAAATATTCAAAATATAACAAGACTGCACGCTTGCATTGAAAATAATGGCAGTCATTTCGAACAAATGCTCCAATAAAAAATATTACATAACCTACATGTCCGCATTTTCATTTTCATTTATTATTTATTTGGTAAAATTCTCACAATGTCATTCATATCAATGCACGTGCGTGAAGGCAACAGCTGTTATTAGCAAGTGTGTCGAAAAGCGTCTTGGCTCTTTCCTACACACTAAATAATAATAGTAAAAAATGAGACGAATGCTGCCGCTGAACGAGCTAAAAAGCCCCCCCCAATACGTAAGAATATTATTCAACGAACTCAAATAAAATGTTGCCAGATGGGTTTTTAATCACTTTAATTTGACTTAATTAGCACCTGCTTTCAATGCTATTATGCTATGGCTTTATTGATCTGAGCACCTGCTTTCAATTGAAATTTATTCGCACATTCAACGGAGTGGAGTTTATGAGTAAACGCATTAATTTAAAAGAGGAACATACATTTGATTATTATTTTTAATATCGATATTTGTATCTCACAATAACAGCTACCAAAATCCGATATACGAGTACCTACACAATTATTATGTTGAATTGGGGTAAGTTGTATGGCTAAGGGAGGGAGTGGAAGGTGAGGAAGTACCTGGCTATTCAGATCTGGTCACCAAATACGGCTAGTCATTTCAAGCAACGTTTCAATTCTGAATTATGATCTTTCACCAGGGCGAGAGTCCCTTCCACTGAACGATGAAAGGAGTTATAATATAATTATAAGTCGGGAATGGATGACATGGCAAAATCGTGTGAATCAAATTGGTACCTTCGTGAGTCAGGCCATGTCAAAATTCAGAATAAAAAAGGGTGTGTACGAGCCTGCTGCGAAATGGCGTATGGTTAAGAATATTTTTTTTAAATTATAGTGGTAATTGTTGAAAACAAAATTGAAAAAAACATGAAATTGTTTTCAACAATTTAAAAAAATGAAAACAAAGGATAAAATATGGGATGTGCAAGGCGCATTTATGAGTGGAAGGGGGTGCATGGATCAGATTTTCTCGTTGCGTATGCTCACAGAGAAGTTTCTGGCAAAAAACAGAAACTTTTCTGTGCTTTTGTAGATCTACAAAAAGCATACGACCGAGTTGACAGAAAAAGTTATGGAAGGTGTTGTCCAAGTATGGAGTGAATACAAATCTTATACAGGCAATCGCATCTCTGTACGAGGGAAGCGTTGCATGTGTTAGGGCAAGCAGTGATTTTACGGGGTGGTTTGACATCACAAAAGGTGTTAAGCAAGGTTGCGTAATGTCACCGTGGTTATTCAATCTATACATGGATAATTGTATGCAAGAATTGAAAGAGGTGGGCCTGGGCACGAAAATGAGTAGTCTGTTGCAAGTATGTTGTCTGTTGTATGCTGATGATGCGGTGCTGATTGCTAACAGTATGGAAGATCTACAGTCCCTCGTATCTAGGATGAACGAAGTATGTATGATGAATGAGCTAATGATGAATGTAAATAAGTCCAAAGTCATGGTGTTTGAAAGAGAGTACGAAAACAGTATGCAATATAGTTGTGAATGATGAATACTTGGAGCAGGTTGATGAGTTTGTGTATTTGGAAAGTATGTTTACGAGAGATGGAATGACTGATAGGGATATTGAAAGAAGGGTGAATGCAGGAAACTCCCTTAACGGAGGACTGAACGCGGTTGGCGCAAACAAAAAGTTGTCCAAGGAAGCGAAGCTAGCAGTCCACAATGTGCTGATACCAACCTTGATGTATGGCAGTGAGGCATGGAACTGGCAGAGGAAGGATGAAAGTAGACTGAATGCTGTAGAAATGAGATCTCTGAGACGAATGTGTGGTAAAACCATGTATGATCGAGTGAAAATGTTGAGATTCGTAAAGAATGCAAGGCTGATGTAAGCGTAGTGAGCAAGATTAAGAAAGGGACGCTAAGATGGTTTGGGCATGTTGAGCGAATGAACGAAGAAAGGAGTGTAAGGAGAATATATGACGCGAATGTGAATGGAAGAAGAAGCCGGGGACGCCGAGGAAGACATGGCACGATCAAGTGAATCAAATACTCGAGTCGGGCCATGTCAGAAGTCGGAATAACAGAAGAGAATGTATGAGGCGTTGTATGAATGTGAATGAAGTAAGAAGTGTATGCCAAGATCGAGATGTTTGGCGGTCCGTCCTCTCTGACTACCCCTGCGGAGAAACGGCGTGATGGTTAGTTGGTTAGTTAGTTAGTGGTAATTTTTTGTCGAGTTTTTAAAAAAATTACGAAGTTTTAAATAAAATAAAATTTTATAATTATTAAATTTAGCAATCTGGCAACATTAATTCACCCATGCATTCTTGACGTGTTCGCGTTTGAAACGCGTGTTGATTTGCGATGTTGCTTTCACGCTTTGACAAAAGATAAAACAGTGGTGACGTGTGGTGAAAATATGAATAATAATTTTTTTATAGAAAAAAAAAGTTACCGGACAGAAAGTGGCCATAACATTTTTTACTCCAAATATGCTTCGGAATCGGTGGTTAAAGTTTGTCGGGTACGTGCCGATACACCCTGTATATATATCCACTAGTAGCAGTGTCGAAATGGGGAGGTAAATATGGACGGGGGTCTTAAATCAATGGATTCTACGTATTACACAAGTATCTAGGTAAACATACGTAACTTCCTGGGGAGCAATTCACCTAATGTGAAGACTTTACGACTCGGCGTCGCCCAAGATATGGGTTCTTGAATATGGAAGAAACGAGATGGTTTTTGTATTTTTTTAACATATGATGGTTAAATTGACAATGCAAAGCTCCTGAGGGAAATGAAGTAGCGAGATACAAAAAAAATGTGTTGACCTAGAAATGACAGAGAGAAAACTGAAAATTTCGTATTGCCAGAGCCCACCATTCAAGAGTTTTTTCAACTTCAGGAAAACAGATTTTTCATAAATTAATAGTAATGGATTAATACCCACAACACAACATTGGGTACTGGAAAATTCGATTTTTGAGTTCCTGTAAAAACAATTTAATCAGACCTAAGGAAACATTTACACAATTGTAGGGTTTAATTTATATATGGTATTTTTTATCATGGCTGTCATCTTATTTCATACCACTACGAAAATAAGTTCCTAACCAAAATAAAATCGTTTTTTTTATTTTTCAGTCTCCATAAAACAGTTGTCCACCAATATATTATTAATAATAATAATGTTTTATTATCTTCTTTTTTTTCATAACAAAATAACTAATAATGATATCCTCACTGAGATTTCCCGTGCTGATGATTTTATCTACAAAATATTAGTTACATTATATTAAATTGATGTGCTTGATGATAAAATCTCCAAATCTTCAGATCTCCCTACATATTACAGGTGTAGAACATATAAACGCAGGGCCGGTCCTAAGCGAAACGGCGCCTGGCGCAGGCATAATTTTGCCGCTCTTGGTCAAACTCAAAGCAAAAGTATCACCAGAATCACTTACAACTTACGAGTCTTAAGACTCCAATCAATCCAGTGAAGTAAAACGTACCACATAAATAATTATATAGAGTACGGCCCTACTAAATCCACCGAACCCATACTAATTGTTGGCATGATGGAGAGACACGGACGCGAGCTGCAAAAAGAACTAACGCCATCTGTATTTAAATAGTTACATTCCTTGCCAAGAAAATGTCATTTGACCATACTGGAAGAATGAAACGGTACTATGAATTCATTGCTCGACCTCACTTTCATTAGAACATCGCACGGGAGGAACTCATTTTACACAGTTGTGTTCTGTATCTATCTCGTTTTCGTGCTTGTTCATTTAAGTTTCTTTGTATAATGGCACCCATAGCCATCTGTCTCACTTTCTCAAACTTTTGTATTTTTCGTTCAAACAAAATATATGTAGGTAAATATACATGACATACTCGTAAACCTATGGAATGATCCAAGTCCATGGGAACGATAATTGATCTGAGGTGGTAGTATTATTTTCGCGCTCTCCGCTCATATGAAAATTTTCGAGGTTTTTTAAAATTAATATACTAGGTATATAGGCGTTGGGCGCGTTAACAGACGCCTAAGTAGTAATTAATAATATTACGATGATTTGTATAGCGCCGTTTTAGAGAAAAATAACCTCAAGAGCGCTGTGTCCGCTGGTATTATCAGCGCCTCAGCGCTTTGAAAAGTCGCCGCCCGGAGCGGACTGATTCAATTGCGCCAGCATAGGACTGACCCTGCATAACCGTAGAGTAAAGCAGAAATGATAGAAAATATACACATACAAATAGTAGTAATAACAAATATTCTTTTTTTTTTACACCGGAGACCAAAACGCCATGTACATATTATTTTACTCGGGGATACAAATAAAGCCAGGGGTCGCTGATTAAAGTCCGTCGGGTGCGTCTTTGTTACACATGTACGAGTATAATAAGGAATTGGAGGGAGACGACAGAACTGGAGGAGTTTGCTAGAAGCGGCCAGGATTCTTTCAGGGCTGGTTAAAACTATAAGATTAAATGACATACTGATTGAATAAGGTGAATTAGGACCCTAATAGTACCTATTGAAAAGATGTTATCATAATAACAGTATCAGATTTCACTTAATGGATGCTTTCAAATCGGTGACATCCTTTCACGAAGAGAAAAATAAAAGTCACCCGAGTGTTATGTAGGTGCTAATAAGTACCTACGAAATCTCAGGGGTGTATTAAGCAAAGTGTCAAATGGGACACTTGCAAAGGGTGCCGAACTTTAGAGGACACTGACGCGCCCGAAATTAGTGGTAAAAAAAAGTTTGGCCAACTGTAAAACATTACGTAGTAAATAATCAGAAGAGTTCTTGAAAGAAATATAGCCGTTTTTATATGTTCTATGACAATATCGAAATACGTGTTATTCTACACTACAAACTGCACAGATAGATTTGTAAGTACACACGGTTTTTATTTAATCTTCTATGTTTTTTTTATTACAACCAATACATTTTTGTATAATTTAAGAGGAACGGCTGCGCGGCTTGTTTCATACAAACCTTAATTTTTGATTTGAGGCCAAAATACTCAACTAAACCTAATGGTATTTTTTTTTCATCAAAAAGTATAGTAAATATATAGTACGGATGAGAAGTAATTTATTTATTTTTGATTTACATTATGAAATATGGGCCATTAAAGGAATTGATTTTTTGCGATTTTAGAGGCACCTTTAACAATTATTTGGGGGCTAATGGTGATTTAAAAAATAAGTTTTACCTCGTCTACTTTGAAAATATAATGAAATATAAAATTTTTAAAAAAAGTATTAAAATGAGCATTATGGTGGACTGTAAATTTAAATAAAAACGACCAATTTACATTTGACCACAAATTTGCCGTACAGAATTTAAAATATCGATCCGAAAAAAACGTTTTTTTTTAATGTTTTATTTTTATTTACGTAATCCTATCTACATAACAAATACGAAAACTTTTAAAAATATACAATAAACCCGCAAATAATTTTCAAAATTGCCTCTAATATTATGAAAATTGGTTTTTTTTCTGTGGCATATACTTCATAATTTAAAAAATAAATAAATAAAATACTTTTCATCCGTACTAGATATTTACTAAACCTCAAACAAAAAAATTTCATTAAGTTTGGATCGGTATTTTGGCCTCAATTCGAAAATTAAGTTATGTATGAAACAGGCACCGCAGACGTTCTTCTTAATGTTTTCACTTGCTTTTTCAAGAATTGGTATTTGGGGCAACGTAAATCAGCATCCTTGAGGTGATTTTTCACAAAAAAAAAACGGCGGTATACAAATCATTAAATATTACTATTATTAAACTACTAAGATTTTTTTGAAATCATTGAAAATACGGAATACGCGTATTATGCCTAGTAAAAAAAGAAAATAATTTATATCGGAGGTTTTTAGGAATAAACTTGACCGTGAAACATTTTTAAAAAGTTTTCGCCACCAAGCCCCCTGTTATATTTTCTGATTTTCTAATAAATATCATGCTTAAACAAAAACAAATAAAATATAAATCATTGTATTTTCCAGCTCTGGCGATACCTTCTAGTTGTACCAGTGTTTCTTCATGCCAACCAGAAGAACAATGAGAATGTGAGATTATTATATACGAGTATACACCTGAATTAAAAGCTTTAAAGGTGTAGACTTCTTGATTTACGGCAATCCCTTTGTTTTCATTGCTATAAATACCAAGAGTTTATCAGAGAAGGCAGTAGTCACCCCTGATCTACCGGTCAGTCGCAAGCTTTCACTATGGTAAGAACTCCTACATTTATTAAAATAAAAATTGTATCTATGATATAACATTTTTACGTTCACCAAACGGCAGGTATATTCATGTTGTGCAACAATTCAAGCATGCTAGTCAGTTCCAAGCGAATATTTCTCGTATTCTTTGATTTTTACTGTTATTAAATCTTCATTTTACAGTGGTTTTTTCGACCATCCCTTTTTCTCTGCGCGCTGATAATGTACATGGGAGTCGACGGCATCTACAAAGGCCGTTACTTCATCAATCTTCCTCACCATCCTCGAGCCACTGGTTGCACTGACGTCCAGTGCTTGGAACAGCAGCAACTTGTAAACATTCCCGAACTTCAGGATCCAATGATGATGCACGATTTGAAGATGTTGCAAGAGCCCGAGAGTCAAACAATGCCCCAGTTTCCTCAGAATGCTGATCGGGAGTTAGAAGACTCTGCTGAACGAGTTGCAAGAACGAGGAAAATCCCAGGAGAGATCACGTCGGTTGGAGCACAAGAGAGTACCCTAGGAAAACGATATCATCTTAATGATAGAAATGACAAGAATTTTCAAATAGAAGTAAACTATATTTTTACACTATTTTCAATGTAACTTCTTCCTCTAATAATGTTCATCCTGGATTGGACTATTGGATCTGCATGATTTTTAGTTGGTTAATATGAATGTTAATTATTATCTGCAAAGTCCTGCGCAGTAATTAATGAATTATCTTATTAAAAATACATTCTTTGTACAGGGGTCTGCAGCATATAACCGAGACTACTCAAACGAACCATGGCAACAGTCGACCAGATCTGCCGATTTCCTCAGTGTAATTTCGCCTACGTGCACCTGCAGTCACTCGGTAATGATCTAAATTAAATTATTTTTTTAGAACACTGATTTGACTTGAAAAACCACCAAACATGTATTTATTCACTTGCTTCCTTTTTATCCTTCATAAATATTTACTTACTTATCTTTCGTAATGTTAAAAACAAATGTTAAATACCTTTTTTTTTTCAATTTGAATAGTTATGTAAGCACCTATCTATTTTATTACAGACCAATGTGATTGATCTTGGACCCAACCACTTTCCACGCATCCTCAACACCCTGAACTGCGTCCCGGGCTCTTGCTGGGTGCAGCCCTTCTCCTGCAAGAGGAAACTCCTCGTGGTATGTACCGAAGTTTTATTCCACGTTAGCTATTTAAACCGGCTCTCCGCATAGATTCCGTTTTATTTCATGTTCGAGTATTAACAATAATGGGACTGTTCTACTGGACTAAATTATTTCCTCGTTTCCAGGTTTGGGTGCTCAAGCAGAAGGACTCCGACGACAAGGAAGACAAGCACGCCCCGCTGGTGCCCGAGTCGCTCCGGGCCACCTTCGTGTTCCAGGCGTTTACCGTCACAGTGGCCTGCGAGTGCAGCATCTAATGACATCCCTCTCGACCCCGGCGACCCTGGCACCTCCATGAAAACTGTCCTCGATTATTCACCTAGTCTTAGTTAAAAATTTTATCGAAATGCTTATTAATAAATTATTTGGCTAAATATTCATAATTTCTGAATGCATAATTTATTTATTCCCTTATTGACGCCTTGAAGGTTTTTTACATATAGATGAATATATCTTATATTTACTTATACAAAGGAGTATAATAAGTGTATAGCACATAAAATAAAAATAAGAGAATGAAAGAAAGGTATAATATAAGTATGTAGTCACAGCGTAATGGATAGCAGGTTTTACCGGTATTAAAATGAAGGAGTATTGGAGATTATTATTTGGCGAGTCGGTGGCTGAGTTGACAAATGCATCCCACCCAGGCGTCGTGGGTTCAACTCCTCGACTGGCTAATCCCTCCATAATTGCGCGAGTAATATCTTCCGCTTTTAATGATGGTCCTAGGGGATTTTTTAATATTGTAAGGTCATGTTACCAGAGAATGTTTGTTATGCTTGTTTTTCTTAAAAAAAGTGTTATTTTAATTTTTTTTTAAATATTTTTATTCTTCTGAACTCTTATTCGTTTCTAGTGCAAATTTTTTTTTGTTATATTCAAGTACTTCTAAATTCTTTTCAATCTTTTATGTCTTTAAATTGGTTTATTTGTGAAAAAATTACTAACATGTAATTTATTTATCATTTTCATAATATGTATACAATACCTACCTGAAGAACCACTCTTGTAAATTGCCATCTCAACACAGGCGTTTCACACGTAGCGAGATGGACAATATGTCATCTCCAATAAAAAATAATAATATATATGTAATTACATAATGAATAAGGAATGAAACCATTCATAGTCACTTTCACGATTCAATGCAAAGTTAATTAGTTACTTTAGTAATGTTGGCAGCTATTTTTTAAATGTAAAGGTTTAACGCCACGTTAGGTATATTAATAAATAAAAAATCATTTCTTATCAAGTTTACATATATTTAGTTATATAATATATCCGAGGAGGTAACAATATAAAAAAGTTGGTCTCCATACATATATAAGGAAAAAAAGTTGCATGTATAATGAAAAAAAAAGTTTTTATTTTTTTTTTTTTTATTGTATAATATTAATTATATACAGTGGGAACTTATACCCGCTAAGCCATTGCAAGTAGCTTGTCAGCAGGAGTTTATTTCAACAATATTATATAATACAACAATAAATAACAATCATACAAATGTAGGGCAAAATTAGGATATAGAGGCGCATGCATGTTGTGATCAATACATAAGATGGGAATTTTTTTTTTTTTTTTTAAATAATGGAAAAAGCATTACAGTTTTGTTATTGAGATACTAGAGTCCAATTTTATAACACCGATTTAAATAATATTATAAAAATATCAATATTATAAAAATATCAATATATCAACATTTTAAACATCAACATTATGAAATTACCAATATTATAAAAATATCAATATTATAAAAATATCTACGAGTATATTATAAGAATACGAACATTGTAAAAAATATCAATGTAATAAAAATATTAACATTATAAAAACATTAATATTACAAAAATATAAATATCAGAAATATCAAAGTATCGGCAAGTATTAAATAAATTGGGAAATAAAATTTTAAAAAAATATATAAATAAAACAGCAGTACAGGTTGGTTACAATGAGGATAGACTTAATATAATAGTAACATCGTAACAGTAAATACAGCAGATATCGAGGAGCTATACAACCAAGGAGATCGTCATATTTGTTACCATCAATACACAAGGTTATTTTTCTTAGAATTTCATCATAGAGCAATTGTTTTTAAATTCGTGCGGCAATTTGTTAAATATAAATGGTACAATGTATTCAAGGGTTCGTTGACCATATTTATTTTGAAATATTGGCACTAGCATTCCTATTTTTGTGTGAAACGTGTATTGTGTACATGATCCACCACTGCCTTATACGGACTTTTTTTTAAAATTATTATTTTTTTATTAATATAAGAATTACATATATAACATTTAATAGTACAGATATAAAGCTAATTACAAAAAAGAATAAATTTATTTTACAAAAAATGCCCAACTCAATAGAGAAAGATTTCTCGTGTTTGAGTTGCGGAGCACTGCCATCTAGCGACAGTAGTGAATAAATAAAGTACATCAAGAATATGTTAGTGAAAGACTAAAAGTACGTGATACTAGAAATACAACAATAAGGCGCATACAAGATATTAAGATAGTACATTCATATTTCGAAAGACCTGAACGAATATTTCTAGAGGATATGTTGCCTTTTTTTTTTTTAAATTTACATACATTATTTACAATTAAGAGTTTTATAAAAATTAAAACTTGTAATTACTGTTGGACTTATCTAATACCTTTTTGATTTGTGATTTGAAAGAATTATAGTTTTTTTCTGTTTTGATTTTATACGGGAGGGCATTAAAAAAATGTATACCTTGATAGGCGTAATGGAGTTGAAAATCACTAGTTTTAAATTTAGGGATTTCTAAGTTGCCACTTTCAGAAATATAATATGTTATATCGACAAATAAATCAGTTTCATAGTTTTTATAGGCACATATAATTTTACCTTATGGAGTCTTTCTACAATGGCTCGAAGTCGATAACAGAGGTTAGAAATTTGTACGTCCCATTTCATGTTACAATCCACCGTAACACCTAGATACACATACTGGTATTATTGTGAATGCAATTAAACGAATGGGATATGAATACAGGTGGATCGCTGTACCTTGCATGCGGGGATCCTATATGCATCAATTTCGTATTTTTGGCATTGATTATTAAACCAAAGTGCTGTATCATCAGCGTATAAATAATGTCTAGCTGTAACAATTTTATTGCAGTATCCAAATTTTCATGGGATATTATAAGTGCTGTATCATCAGCGTATAAATAATGTTTAACAAACGAGAATATTTTGTTCATAAGTGATACAAAGATAATATAGAGCGTTGGACCTAAAATTGACCCTTGTGGAACTCCTGTTTTGACATTTCTTCTTTTACTAAATTTGTCTGATATTTTTACCTGGATTTAGCGGTTGGTTAGGAAGTTTTTGAATAGTTTGAGAAAGTTTCCTCTTACCAATATTGCCTCATACATGTTGGTGTCCATACATGTACAATGAGAAAAAAAAAGTTGGCGTCCATACATATATAATGAAAAAAAAAGTTGGTGTCCATACATACACAATGAAAAAAAAGTTTGTGTCCATAAATGCATAATGAAAAAAAAGTTGGTGTCCATACATATATAATGAAAAAAAAGAGTTGATGATGCAGATTTCATCCTATCAAAGACATGAAGCCGTTTAAGATTTTTATTTCAGTTAAAACGGATCAAAAAGCATATAAAAGTTGTTGTTACTGAAACGACTAGCTTAAACGGTTCCGTAATATTTATAAAATGTAATCTGTTTTATAAACTCATTTGTTTAATATACCTATACATTTAATTTACTGGTATAACTTTCTGAAGCTTTTAAACTTCATTGTAATATTTAAACACTGAAGATAATATTAACTAATCTCAATTAAAATACAAAAGAGAAAATAAAAAAAAGTAACAGTCGCATCAGTAAGGTATCATTGGGTCAGTGGTTAGAGTGCTAGTACTAGTAAGACAGAAGTCCTGGGTTCGATTCCCAGATGCGACTGTTACCTTTTCGTTTTTTACGTCTTTTTCAGTTTCGTATTTCATTTGAAATTTCTTTAATTTATTATCGTCGATGATTAAACATCTTTACGTGTTTATTTACCCGTGAATCGCTATACTTAGGTTATAAAGTTTACGCTTTAGTTTCCACCACAATTTTTTGCGCAGTTGTGTCTCCTTCTAGATTATTCTTCTTTTCTAAGTTGCATCGTTCTGGATAGCTGTTTTATAAACACAAATGTAATTACGAGCCTAAGAGGCGCTAAGGCGATCTCTAGTGCTTCTACATTTACCTTGAAAATGCATTAAACTAAAAGAAATATATGCATCAGTGCCGGGTGTGTAAACGAGTGTTTCTTAATAATTCTAAAAAATATATCTGCCTTGGAGGGGAAAAATCTATAAACAAACTTGATCCAAATTTCCCTGGTCTCCTTTCCTTTAGTTAGGTGTTTCCAAATGGTGGGTCGCAACCTGGCACAAGGCCACGAAAGGAAAATTACGAACAAACGAAAAACAAAAACCTCTTTTTTTTCTTTCTTAAATACCCATAGGTTAAAATTAAAAAAAAATATATATATATATATATATTAGTTGGTATTAAAAATTTAACTTAGAAATGAAAAAAAAAATGAATGAAGTTATTTTTTCGTAGAAAGCAATTACGTACTTTGTGGTTTGACGTATTTATTAAATAAAACAAACATTTTGTTTGAAACCACTAATTTATTTTTTAATCAAAAAGTTTTAAATTTTTCCCTGACGAAGGTTGGGATAGCGAAAGCGGTTGGCGATGATTTAAAAATGAGTTAGGGTTTTGAAATAAATTGTTTGTTTTATTTAACGATAAGCTATTAAGTTCTGCGTTTTTTTTTCAGTTTTTTAATATTGTGACGTTTCGGCGTTCAAAGATATTTTCATTTTGTGGCTTAGCCACATTGAGACGACTTACTTACATGGTTTTATTTACTCTATTAGACGAAAACATATTTCGATGTTGATAGTTCGTTTCCATGTTTCAATAAAATCCGACATTTGGTCGATCGAAGCATCGTACTGGCGCTCAGTTTGAGCGGTATTACACTTTATGTAGTACTATGGGAAGCGTAATTGCTATTTTAAGTTCAGATTTATTAGCACAATTTAAAAAAAAAATCTTATTTATTATTTTCAATATCAAACAATTGGACACGAACTACTAAGGCTTTGTGGACGGCAGGTGGTAAGCTACCAACGATGGCATAAAATATGGAACCAAAATTTTGCAGGTTTCCTCCAGATCCTTGAGAGATCGTTTGAAGTCGGGATTTAATTATTCTGCTAAGTTTGGAAGGAAAGTAGAATTCGGTGTAAATATAGAAGGATTTAGTCAATTATACAAAGCTGACGAAATCTGATTTCGCTGTAGAGTATGTTCTGGATGGATTCATGCAGATTACTGTTTGTAGTGCTTACAATGCAGATACCAACATTTGTGATTTTTGTATGACGAAGTAGGTAAACAAGTAGTTGCAGTGTAACCATTTCAAACCACGAAACTTCAACTAATCTTTGAAACAACCAAATAACTAAATATTCACGAACTCAATCAAAATTATAGTTACGTGATATCCCCTTACCTGCCGGTAATTGCATTTAAACCAGCTCTCTGTTTTTCGTATTTATATATATTATTAACCAGAAGGATACAAGTATTACGATTTTATTATTTATTTTATTTTATTTTATTTGGAAAACCAACAGTTTACAATAATTATTATGCTTGGTAAATATATTTTAAAAGTCAACTAATAATGCTTTTTCACTTCAATTTAACTTTCAATCATTTTAGAGATACTACCTACTAAGGTAAACAGAGATTTTAGAGATACTACCTACTAAGGTAAACAGTGATCTTAGAAATACTACCTGCTAAGATAAATAATGATTTTAGAGATACTACCTACTAAGATAAACAGTGATTTTAGAAATACTACCTGCTAAGATAAATAATGATTTTAGAGATACTACTGTAATATGCAAGCAACTCATTAGCCATAAATTATTTTTTACAAACAAAAGACAATCGACCGACGAGCTGTTATCCACAGAACTGACGATTCATTCGCTTTTCTGCCTCCCACTGAATCGGTCGTGTCGTAGTACATACTAGTGACTTGCTAATTTGCATTTGCATCACTTCTCGCTTTTGAATTAATCTTCTGTATTTGTACGCGTCGAGAAATATATTTATCAAATGGTGACCCTTCTTTTCTTTATATCTCCGCGACAATCTTTAACGAGCACTTTTCAGTGCTCCTACTGGTGTAGTGATCTCTCTTTAACCAACCACCGCTTATTTTCTGTGAAATTGTGAAACCACCTGTTTACAAATAAATTCTCGGCTTACGAACAAATAAAAAGTTTTCACTTTCATGTGAATATGGGAAAAAAAAAGAATTCACGAAACAATGACAGCCCCACTATTGCTTCTCCCTATACCTCTCACTCGGACGAATCAAATTCTGATAGCCAGGAGACAGAGATGGATATCGACCCTAATCGCGGTAATCCATCAGGACAAAAAATACTCTCCGGAACACAATTTTTCCTGAAGGCCTTACAGGATACATTGGCGGAAAAACCGTCAAAGGTATCAAAAGAACAACAGCTCAAGGTGTCCCGAAATGTAACGAGTGTTCTAGGATCAGTGGCCCAGCTCTTACTTGAGAAGGAAGAACTGAGAGGAGATCTCAACTCAGCCCTTGCAAACATCAAGGTCTTGCAGGCCGAAAAAACGATAGTGGACAATCATATTAAGCAGTTGTTGGACAAAATTCAGCAGCTAGAGTCTGATCTGGGACCAGTGATGCATCGAGTGGCTGATGCCACGGAGACAAGCCTATCGTTTGCCGACATGGTCAAAAATGGTCCTCAGAATACGCCACGACCTCCAATCACCCGTACTGGACTTAGTGTTGGGACCCCTAAGCCTGCCATATGCATCTTTTCGAAACTGGATTTGGCTAAGGATAGCGACGAAACGAAGGAGCTCCTGAAGGACGTCTTACGACCATCTGAACATGGGATCCGCGTTACGTGTATAAGGAACATCCGTAACAAAGGCGTAATTATACAAACCGCTACTCGGGAAGACCAGGAAAAAATACTCAAAACCCCATATCTAGCAAACTCGGCTACTCTAAGTGCCAGACTACCCACAAAACGACATCCACGAGTAATATTCTTTGATGTTCCTCGGGACCTTACAGATGAGTGTTTTCTCAGGAGTGCCTTAACGGGAATCCAGGAAAACGCAGACTTAGAACCCACAGTGAAAACGTGCAAGCTAAGTCACCTAGCTGGTGCTCGGACAGGATCGACATGCCACCGGGTCTACGAGGTGCCTGCCCATCTACGTCATGTGCTGGTGAAGCAAGGAAAGGTCTTTGTTGACTGGAATGTGTGCCGCGTTCGTGACTTTATTGGGCTTACAGTGTGTTCCAAGTGCCAAATGATCCGACATTCCTTCAAGTTCTGCAAGGACCAGCAAAGATGTGGACATTGTGCAAGTGAAGGTCATGCCAGAACAGATTGCCCAAAAGCTGCCGCCAAGCCAGTATGTGCCACCTGTACCAGGTTTGGCAAGCCCGCTGGACATTCGACTGGAGACAAGGACACCTGCCCAGCTTATAAGGCTGCTCTTTCCAAGAACTTTGCCACCATCAATTATGGCGTATAAATACATTGATGACGACGATGATGTTATCTACACAAGGACTAATGACTTGAAACAGTGGACGGAAGAACATAAAATTGGCCATAATATAGGTAATTTTACTTGTGTTCAACTAAACATTCAATCCAGATCTAAATACTGGGATGTTTTACATGCTAACCTCCAAAATTGTTGGAATAATATAGATATTCTAATGCTATGTGAAACTTCAATAAAAAGGGAACATACTTGTCTTTTCGAAATTCCCGGTTACAGTAGCATTAGTTACTGTCGCACATCCAAATCTGGAGGGGGTATAACCTTGTATATTCGGGATACTTTACCTTTCACCCAAAATTTACTTGAAACAAAGTTGTTCGAGAATATTTCATGTATAATAACATTACCAAATAATTCTATACTCAATGTACTAGCAATATATAGACCACCAAATCTTAGTAAACAATCATTTATCAATGAACTTCCATCAATATTAACAAAATGTTCAAACCATAATGAAAATATGCTAATATTTGGTGACATACATATTGATTTGTTAAATTATATAGATCCTGTGATTATTCACTATGAAAATGCTCTTTCAAATAAATATTTTACAAAATGTATAAACGACGTTAAAAAGGAAGCTATAGCAAATGGTAAAATGGCACGAACATGTCTGGATCACATTTTTGTTAGGTATAATAGCAAACACAAAGAAACTGACATACTATTCGCATGTGTTTGTGACTTTATCATTGCAGACCACTTTGCAACAGCTGTGAACATTCTGTACAATAAAACTAATAAACGGCCTATAAATAAAGGGCGGAAAGTCTCAATTTTATCTCAAAAACGAATAGATTTTTCAATTAGAAATTATAACTGAAATGCTTTGCTTCAGACAAATGATTGCAATAATTTATATAGTCAAATAAAAAGCAAGTTTAACGAAGTATATGAAAATAGTAAAATATTTATAGGTCTAAAACCCAATGCAAGACCTTGGATTATAAAAGAATGGATGACAGAAGATATTCTATCACACATTAAAAAACGAGATTCTTTATTTAAGCGGTGGCAATTTATGACAAAGTAAGAGTAAAACAATTCTAATCAGATATCAAAAAAACATTAATTCTAAAACGAGTAATTGACTTTATTTAAGCGGTGGAAGCCCCCCAACAAATGCAATTTATAAAACAATACAAATCTTTTCGTAATTTTGTTACTAAATTAATAATAAAAAGTAAAACAACCCTTTTCAATGATAAATTTAAGAATAATTTTTCAGATATCAAAAAAACATGAGATGAAATAAATAAAATTCTAGGATTTAGGACAAAGAGTAACTGTGACGATGTAATTAGTAGGTTTATGTTAAAAAATCAATCTGCGGAAAATGTTACAAACCAATTTGTTAATTATTTTTCAGATAACATAGCCTCAATGGTTCATAAATGTCATTTTAACGCGTCAAATATTGTCCCGATAGAGTCACCGCAAAGTTTGTATATACCACGAGCATCACTCGCAGACATATTGAGTATATTCAAACTTCTCAAAAATTCAAAGTCCCCTGGCATAGACAATATCCGAATGTTTGACATAAAAAGACACATAGATATTTTGGGTCCTATATTAACCCATCTGATCAACACAATTTTAACACAAGCTGCAATACCAGATGAACTCAAATGTAGTATTATCAGACCTATTTACAAAAATGGGAAACATACTGAGATAGGAAACTATAGACCGATTAGTATATTACCCGCTCTAGAAAAGATTCTTGAAAAATGCATATCTTTAAAACTAACCAAATACTTGGAGTGCTTTTCTTTAATAGATCCCAATCAATTTGGTTTTCAAAAAAAAAAGTACTGAAATGTTACTTCAGGATTTCTCTAACTACATAAATAATGAACTGAATAATAAAAGACATGTTTTGGTACTGTTCATAGACAATTCAAAGGCATTTGATACTATAGACCCGATGAAATTGTTAAATATTTTGGAGGCAATAGGGGTAAGAGGAAACTTTCTCAAACTATTCAAAAACTTCCTAACCAACCGCCAAATCCAGGTAAAAATATCAGACAAATTTAGTAAAAGAAGAAATGTCAAAACAGGAGTTCCACAAGGGTCAATTTTAGGTCCAACGCTCTATTATCTTTGTATCACTTATGAACAAAATATTCTCGTTTGTTAAACATTATGTATACGCTGAAGATACAGCACTTATAATATCCCATGAAAATTTGGATACTGCAATAAAATTGTTACAGCTAGACTTTATTTATTTATTAAAATGGTCACATGACTCTGGTCTAATAATCAATGCTAAAAAAACGAAATTGATGCATATAAGATCCCCGCATGCAAGGTACAGCGAGGCACCTGTAATCATATCCCATTCATTTAATTGCATTCACAATAATACCAAACAGCCCTGCGCGTGTACAAGTATCGAATTAGTCAACCAGTACGTGTATCTAGGTGTACGGTGGATTGTAATATGAAATGGGACGTACAAATTTCCAACCTCTGTAATCGACTTCGAGCCATTGTAGGAAGACTCCACAAGGTAAAATTATATGTGCCTATAAAAACTATGAAACTAATTTATTTGTCTCTAGCAGAATCGACTATAAGGTATGATATAACTTCTTGGGGACACTCCTGTAAGACCAACATAAAACATTTACAGCTGATTCAAAATGCCATGGTAAAATTGCTAGTAAGTAAAACAGTTTTTAAGCAAAGGCGAGACATTGATATCATGTACAAATCAATTAATGTATTACCTGTTCGTGGTCTTTTGTGGCATAAAATTCTACTGCAACAAATATCTGAAAGTCCGTATAAGGCAGTGGTGGATCATGTACACAATACACGTTTCACACAAAATATAGGAATGATAGTGCCAATATTTCAAAATAAATATGGTCAACGAACCCTTGAATACATTGTACCATTTATATTTAACAAATTGCCGTACGAATTTAAAAACAATTGTCCTATGATGAAATTCTCACTGTTGTTAAAGTGTTGGCTTTTGGAAAGTAACCTTGTGTATTGATGGTAGCAAATATGACGGTCTCCTTGGTTGTATAGCTCCTAGATATCTGGTGTATTTACTGTTACGGTGTTACTATTATATTTAAGTCTATCCTCATTGTAACCAACCTGTACTGCTGTTTTATGTATATTTTTTAAATTTTTTATTTCTTAATTTATTTAATGCTTACAGATGCTTTGATATTTCTGATATTTACGTAATAGTTATATTTTTGTAATATTAATGTTTTTATAATGTTGATATTTTTAAAAAGTATTGATGTTTTTATAATATTGATATTTTTATAATATTGATACTTTTATAATATTGGTACTTTTATAATTTTGATATTTTTTATGATATTGACATTTATATAATATTATTTAAATCGGTGTTATAAAATTGGACTCTAGTATCTCAATAACAAAACTGTAATGCTTTTACCATTATTTTTTTCTTTAATTTTTTTTTCAACTTATGTACATCACAAGATGCATGTGCCTAAATATAATAATTTTGCCCTACATTTGTATGATGATTGTAATTTTTTGTTGAAATAAACTCCTGCTGACAAGCTACTTGCAGTGGCTTAGCGGGTATAAGTTCCCACTGTATATAATTAATATTATACAATAAAAAAAAAAAAAAAGACACTTGGTAAGTATTGGTAAGTATACACAATACACAACATACCGTCTAAATCATATCTATCCATTAAACTACCTACTAAGGTAAACAGTGATTTTAGAGATACTACCTACTAAGATAAAAAATGATTTTAGACATACTACCTACTAAGATAAATAATGATTTTAGAGATACCACCTACTAAGATAAACAGTGATTTTAGAGATACTACATACTAAGATAAACAATGATTTTAGAGATACTACCTACTAATATAAACAATGATTTTAGAGATACTACCTACTAAGTTAAACAGTGATTTTAGAGATACTACCGTATAAGATAAATAATGATTTTAGAGATACTACCTACTAAGGTAAACAGTGATTTTAGAGATACTACCTACTAAGGTAAACAGTGATTTTAGAGATACTACCTACTAAGATAAATAATGATTTTAGAGATACTACCTACTAAGGTAAACAGTGATTTTAGAGATACTACCTACTAAGTTAAACAATGATTTTAGAGATACTACCTACTAAGGTAAACAGTGATTTTAGGGATACTACCTACTCAGGTAAACAGTGATTTTAGGGATACTACCTACTATGTTAAACAGTGACTTTAGAGATACTACATACTAAGATAAACAGTGATTTTTTTTTTGCAATTATTAACGTAAATTTATATTATTTTGGACCAAGAAAACCATTGAACGTGTTTGCCTGTGTGAATTTTTATTTATTTATATAGAACGTATGTCTGTGTATTAGGCTGGAGAAAATTAGAACCATCTTCGACCATCTCCATTTTTTATGATTTTTTCATTACTGTGGCTTTCCGTCGATCAAGCTATTTCTTGATATATTCACGTTTGGCGCTCTAATACTGACATTGAGAAAAGAACTGATAGTGTTTTCGAATATCTGGGCTACATAGTAATCTTAAAGACTATAGTCATAAAAACAAACAACTAATTAAAATACGATTTGCATGCTTTTGCATAAGGTTAAAAGAAATGTGGAATGGTTTTCATTATATACTAAACATTTTTTAAAAAGAGAACAAACAATGGATAGTTGGAAGAGTGACTTCTTGTGATATTGAGTTTGATGTAGTAATCCAAGATCTCCAATAGCCATCTACAAGCTCTGATCTTCACGCCCCAACGAGCGGTTGTCCTGTGAATTCCTTAAAAAAATGTTGCGATAAAGTAAAAAGAAAAAAAATGTTGTCACTCTTATCAGTGCCAAGTGGAAAAGATTTGGACCTGCAACTCAAATGAGTTTGCTATCCATGGTAGAAGAGGTGGAACAGAAATGGTGAAGCAAGTATCTGCGTGTTCTCCGCAGAGAGCTACGCGAAGTATTTTCTATCTTCTACTGGACTACCATTTAAAATATCCGTTAACGAAGAATTGGCCTTGTAGATAGATAAAAAAAAAATTACAAAATCTCAATAAGCCTCAATTTGACAGATAAACATAGAGAACAATGCTGATATATATCCGAGCGATCGTCAACTGTCGGAAGCAAAAAAAAAATTTTTTATCCACCGAGACCATTGGAGACGTAAAGCTTGTTATGTAACACAATTAAGAGATTCTAGTCATAGAAAGGATAATACTTCTAGCCGCTAGTTAAATTAAGACAAATCTAGCCGCTCGTCGGCGCTCCAACCAATAACGGCACGTCTCGCCGGACACCATCATGATTGACCAATGAGACAGCGTACGGGATAATTTCCGGCCGCTGGACGGCGTAGGCTCGCACTGAGCAAACGCTCGCCACTCCTAATCCAGACACAGAGCTATCAGCTGCGTGCTGCGTGACTTTGGGCACGTAACCGCCCGTAATTGCATCAGTACTTTATAAACGCCTTGCTACCTCAGCATTGTACATAAATATTAAAGCCAGTGACCTGTGTAATAACTTGCTGCGTCCTGTCTGCCCTCGTACGTGTAAAATCCAGAGTCACCAGTCTGCACACTTTACACCAATGGAATCGTGACTGCTGTCAACGACCGCCATGTAAGCAGATTTGAATTCACTCTCTTGTATGTGCTGTTAATAATTGTGCCCTTGAACAACATGTCCGGTCGGAGATTCTTCAGAGAGAGATTATTAAGAAACAGATTAGAGTAGGATCAGCCCCTAGATTTGAAACCCCGTATCTAATTACTTGTAAATATTGTCCTGTAAATAAACCCCTGTCCAGAAAGCACGCATCACGTCATACGAGTAGTTAGTTACCTTTGCCCGGCATAAGGCTGCGGCCGACCATACGACTTTGAGATAGGAGATGAGATGCCCTAGAGATCAGCCCTAATTCTGGCCTCGAGGTGAGTTAAACTGCCTTCATTTCACCAGCACTCATCTCCCCCTTTCTTACCTTATCACACTGTCGAGTCCATCTTTTCCCCCCTTGTAACACTGGTCTCCAACGCGGGGACCCATTCATTGATTCATTGTTACACTGGCGGCTATCTTGGGGCCCCATCCTCTCCTCCTTCCTTACACTGTCTAGTCCTTCTCCCCTTTTCCCCATTGTTACAAGCTTCAATTAATCATACCGTTAAACGATTGATTTCTGTTCAACGTGAGAAGTCAAATCAACCAAATGTTGGCGGATATATATATATATATATATCCTTAGATAATTTAGATAAGCAGTGTTCAGATGAAGAGGCCAAGAAAAAGTTTTAAACGTATCGAAAGCACCAGATGGACATGAAACGAGCGTTCAGGATTCTGCCTCCGAATATGACGATGAATAAATGTAGAAACTACCTACATACCTACCAACTTCACCCATAATTAAGTGTTTTTGCAAGACTAATTGACTTTTGTTTTCTAATCCTTTGTGATTTTTATTAAATTGAATCTCTTGGAAAACATTTATGTAAGTGGTTGTATTGGCAAATAATCTCTCAAATTTTGTTCGGAAATAAATAGAGATAATTAGAAATAACGGGATTTAAGTTGATAACAAAGTGACTTATTTTGAAAGTGGTATTCGAATGGTGTGGAAATGAATGGCGGTTGGACAGAGAAAGGACAGCAGGAGAAAATATGATAGGTAAATGAATTTTACATGAAGTTGAGGTTACCCTAAGAAAACAATTCACATATTAATTGTTTTTGTGTTTAATTCGTAGAATTCAATTTAATTTATTTTTTTAAATTTAATTTAAATCAAATTTAATAAAGTTATTATTAAGTTCTGCAAGCATTTTTAGTTTTTATTATTGCGACAGCTGTTTCGGCGTTTAAGGCCATTTTCAAACTGTTGAAAGTTTGAAAATGGCCTTTATTTTTAGTTTTTATTATTGTGACAGCTATTTCGGCGTTTAAGGCGTGTATCGGACGTAACGCCTCCCGGAATATCTGAAGCTGCACACTTATTATTAAATTATCGTTGTCTGTTAATATATGTAACGGGCGGTCTGGCGAGCTTGTTCGCTGACCGCTCAAACTTGACAATTGGTACCGACTTGTCTTCTACACGGCATTAAATTTTTAGTTAGCATCGCCAGCCTGACAAGTACTCCTCTCTGCCCGCCGCCTGCTCTGACTTCTGAACCACTCGCCTTGTTTCACTCTGACCACTGCTTACCTCCATCGGACAACTGCCTTTGATTTCTCACCTTTGGATACCCGACCACAGCAGAATCTACAAAAGTCGACATTATTTCCCTTTTGCAAGGAACAATATTTGGAAATCCAGAGCGAGCCATCACGGATACGATAACGACTTGACCAGCACCTACATGTTTACAGTCTTGTAACGACAATGGTCGCTTACAAGGCGATTTTCAAACTGTTGAAAATGGCCTTAAACGCCGAAACAGCTGTCACAGTAATAAAAACTAAAAATACTCGCAGAACTTAATAATAACATTATTAAATCTGATTTACATTAAATTTTAAAAAAAAATGCACGATCAAACATTTTGGTCGTGTCAGGTATTTTTACATGTCAAATGGTAGTTACCTGTATGTTGCGTTCAACCCTATAGCGGTGAAGTGACGTGTGCGTCAATTAGTTAGTCGAGAATGACTGCCTCGAACACAATAACCAGTAGAGGAATCAATGTCAATGTCGGTCAGTATATCTACTCGTACATGTTTACAGTGCCACTCACTGACCTGCCTTCATAAACTATAATGGCCCCTATGCTCCGTGCAGGACTCACCTACAATTGAAGCATTAGTCTAATTCAAAGATATCCACAAACCAAAACAATTTAAAGTGAGAGCAATCATCTTGTTAGGTACTGACCATAAATAACGGCCATAATATTGAAGCAGTTTCGGTGAAGTACTTCTACAACCACATTATGCTGTAACGAAGTGTCGTTCTACCAAGATAAACTCAGTCAAAAGGGGCACAATGAAGAAATGTTCACAAATTGTGTGGGGATACGACTTGAATGACGTGCAATGTTGAAAGGGAGGAGGCAGATTTAAAAAGAGGTGGATAAGATTTTCTAATTACATTTGCTTATACAAGGAAAACCAAGAATTGCGGAAAAATTATATACTGCTAAAGTATATACGTATGTAGATAATTTTTTATAGGTCGATTAACACATTTGGTATTGAGGTATACAAACATAATACGTATCCTTAGATATTGGCAAATGTTCAACCAATCTTCCACACATTTCATATGGGTTAAATCTTTTATGGTTTATTTATAAAAAACATGATATTAAATTAAGACATTTACATAGAGTAGATACATTAAATCACCATAATAGGTGGCTGTTTTGTTTCATGGCGAAGTTTGAACGTTTCTTGGAGTGTGATAAAACTCTTTACTACAAAATATCTATTGTTTAGTTAATGCCCAAGAAATACAATTTTTACTTTTATACCCGTGCTATCGGTTTCGACACATCCGAACATTTACTAATGTATATAGAGATAAAACTCTTTATTACAAAATATCTAGAAATTGTTATATAGTTAATGCCCAAGAAATACAATTTTTACTTTTATACCCGTGCTATCGGTTTCGACACATCCGAACATTTACTAATGTATATAGTGATAAAACTCTTTACTACAAAATATCTAGAAATTGTTACATAGTTAATGCCCAAGAAATACAATTTTTACTTTTATACCCGTGCTATCGGTTTCGACACATCCGAACATTTACTAATGTATATAGTGATAAAACTTTTTACAAAATATCTAGAAATTGTTACATAGTTAATGCCCAAGAAATACAATTTTTACTTTTATACCCGTGCTATCGGTTTCGACACATCCGAACATTTACTAATGTATATAGTGATAAAACTCTTTACTACAAAATATCTAGAAATTGTTACATAGTTAATGCCCAAGAAATACTTTTTTTTTCTATTCTTGGCAACTGAATGTAATAAGGAACTCCAATAATTTTTTTAATCAATAATGACGTTCAAACTTAAATACCGTTATATTTCTGTTTTTTCTAAAGTTAGTTTTCATGGTTAAAATAATTTTCAAAATTTAAATTTTTCAAAGGCAGTCAAAACGCTCCAAATCTATGGCCGGTCATTTTTTGATCAGTTTCGAGGTTAGAATGTCAAATGTCAAAACAACGGCAGTCAAATGTTCCAAATGCAATGGTACCAACATAAAACGGTGTTTTGATGAGCTGATTTTTTATTGACTTTTAAAAAAAGGTTTTCTAAATTCTACGTACAATTATATATAATGAAAGTTATACATTCAGAATCGGCGTTTGCTGATCTATACGAATATATATTTTTAAAGTCATTGTATTTTTCACTGAAGTTCCTTATTCCAAAATCCGGACCATTTATATCAATAATAATATTTATATAATAACACCTTTTCAGGGAATGGAATTTTTTAAAATAATCTTTCTCGCTATCTGGTTCTACAGCGACAATAGCAGAGTAGTGCTGACCCCTTCATTAGTGTCAATCAGAAGTCGAACAATGGGGAGAGATTGTGATACATCTGAATAAAATCTTTAATGGTAGACTGTTAGACTAGACTTTTTGGCATAAGGAAATTCTTTTGTTTTCATTCTCATAAATACCAGTAGTTTTAACGAAGAAGATATTAGTTACATTAGATCTACCGATTAGTAACGACCTTTCAATACGGTAAGAACTTATTAGAAATTTAAATGATCAATTACATTTTTGAATAATCTATCAAGCAAGTCGTGAGAAGTAGATACCAACGAAACATTTTCAAAATTCTTAAATTTTACTAAAAAAACTGTTTTAGTGTCAATCCTCTATTCTTCTCTGCCTGCTGATAACTTACATAGGAGTTGATGGCTTCTATAAAAGTTCTTACTTACTTAACCTTCCCCGATGCACCGATCTTCAGTGCTTAGAACAGAAACAACTTGCTAGTATATCCGGACTTCTACTAAGACTCTACGGTGATTCAAGATTTAAATATAATTCGAGAGCTTGCAAGTCGGCAGATGCCCCAGATTTCCCAAAATTCTGATAGCTTTCGTGGTTTAGAAGACTCCTCTGAGAGAGCTGCGAGAATTGAACAATTAATCGGAGATATTGCAACAGTTGTAATACAACAAAATGACAAAGAAAAACGAAATAATATCAACGATGGAGATGAACACGGTTCTTCAATAGTTGTAAGCAAATTGAATTTGTTAAATATCTGAACCCCTTCAACTCGTGGTTATCCTGGACAAAACTTGAGTGTTATCTATTTGAGAGTTTTTGTTAAAGATGAATGTTAACTGTAGAGTCGCCTGTAAAATTTTCGAGGAAAATATGGATTGGTAACTTTACCTGAAGATGTACATGTTAAAAAAAAAATTCTTAGGGGACTGCATATAACCGAGGCTACTCAACCGCACCAAGACGGCAAATGGCCAGAACTGTCGGAATATTCAGAGCTACACTCTCCAGCTTCACCTGCAATCACTAGGTAAATATAATTTCCACATCTTTATATTTTTTAGTGATATTATTTATCTAATCGTTGTTTGAAATAGCATTAGTCGTGTTTGGTGACCAGGTCTGAATGGCCAGGTACATCCCAACAATTCTCTCCCCCATCTCCTTCCCTTCCCCGCTCCTTCCAGACTCACAACATACCCGAATTGGGGATTGCATAGTCCCACTGGCTCCGGACAGTAGAGAGCAGTTGGGACTTTTGCGCAGTACTCACACAAACATAGTTACTAACATTTTGTATCATCTACGGCGTAATAATAAAATAGAAAATCGATTATCTCCTCCACTATCGTATCTCATGTTTTTTTTACTGAAAATTTATGTTACGTAAGTACATTTTGAAACAGTCTATAAAATACAAGAAAATGCGATAAAAATTATATATGTAAACAAAAAAATCACACCAAAGCAAAGCCTGTGTGTGGATATTAAAATAGTTTTACTTTTCTATGGCTTATGTGAAAGTATAATATACATATAGTGTTATGCGTACACCCTGTAGCATGCTCATAGGTACCGCAAATGATTCAAGATAACCAGAAAAAGATCTCAACATATTTGTAATAGATTAATATATTTTTTTTAATTATTCCTGTAAGACGTGTAATTAAAAAATAAATTCCACATCCTTCAATTAGATTTTCACACATTCTCCGATTTGAGCGTGAAACGCGTTATGGAACGCATTCTACATCAAGTATTTTATTTTCGGTACAATTCATGTACCATATATTATTGATATATTTGATTGCAGTACAACGAAATGGATCTAGTACCCAACCGCTTTCCGCGCATCCTTGTCTCCCTGGACTGCACTCCGGGTTCCTGCTGTGTGCAGCCCTTCGCCTGCAGGAAGAAACTCTACGCGGTAATTCTGTTTAGAAGTTTTCTTCTCCATTAGCTGGAATATGATAATTGTCCGGTAACTGGAATATTTTTCCACTAATCGTATCTTAAACTGTTTAGCGTTAACAGCGATAAACGTTGCATTTTCGTTAAATAAATGTAGCCATTTGCTTAAGGTGGAGTGGAATAATTTATTATTTCGAAATAATAATAGTATTATTACGCAATACGATAAACATGATGTTTATAAAGAGAAAAATATGAATCATTGAGGAAGATAATATTAACATAACCGAAATGAAAGATGAAACCGGACAAAAGGACAGAAACTAAAAATATTTCAGTCGCACCTGGGACTCGAACACAGGTCCTCTGCCTATCCGGGGCAACGCTCAACCGACTTAGCTAATGAGACAAGTTCAATTTGTGTCATCTTCTTCGATATCATATCTCAAATTCAAGATTTGGGAATATTATTTTCCATTTTTAATCTCATATTATTGGCAGCTATTTTTATGATGTTTTACAATGTTCTACCCGAACTCAATTGCAAACTTAAACAGTGTCTCGGATTTACATCCGAATTTTTATTTATAAGAGACATCTATTGACTTTTTATAAAAGTCTAAAGAATTCAATTTTTAATTATTAATTATTTTTATTAAGATTTAAGAACCTCATCGTAATATTTAATCATTGAGGAAGATAATATTAACATAACCGAAATGAAAGATGAAACCGGACAAAAGGACAGAAACTAAAAATATTTCAGTCACATCTGGGACTCGAACCCAGGTCCTCTGCCTATCCGGGGCAACGCTCAACCGACTTAGCTAATGAGACAAGTTCAATTTGTGTCATCTTCATCGATATCATATCTCAAATTCAAGATTTGTGAATATTATCTTCCATTTTTAACTCATATTATTGGCAGCTATTTTTATGATGTTTTACAAAGTTCTACCCGAACTCAATTGCAAACTTAAACAGTTAAATATTACGATGAGGTTCTTAAATCTTAATAAAAATAATTAATAATTAAAAAAAAAGAAAAATATGAGTTACATATGTTTTTTTAATTAACTACCATTTAATTCAGAAAAGCTGGATTATAAATCAATGAATTATTTGTCCGTCAGGTGCTGCTAATGTTATCTATGCGGTGAGAACTTGAACTAATTATTTCTAATTTTGAAACTGTCAATTCATGGTGGAATTCTATATTAAAATGATTTTTTTATTAAAAAACTAAGTGGAAATAAGTGGAAAAAAGTTACAAAGGTTTCCTAATAATAAAAAAAAATTAACTCGAACTAAAGTTTATTTAAAATACGTGTCAGTAATTCATTTTTAAATATGGGAGTAAAAATTATTTATTTTCACAAGACAAAATTTGTCACAACTTTCATATCAGTTGGTGGTCTAGTGGTTAGGATAGTGGCTTTCCAAGCGGTGGGTCAGAGTTCAATCCACATGCATATTATTTTTTTTATTTTTTTTTATTAAAACTTATTTGACGTACGATGTATTTATAGGATATTTGGGTATTTTCAAAAAACCATTTTCGTGCTGGAAAGGTGAGGTATGGCTTTCTAAGATATAGCGATTTAAAACAGACATTCGCGCAGGACCTACATTTTCGCCCGTTGCCAACGGTCCGCCGATGCAAAAAAATACCCGACTGAAGTGTGTTAATAAAATACAAATTTTCAAAAAAAACATTCAAAGTCAACATCAACTGACTAAAACCAACGTTTGATCAGAAGTTATATTTTAGAAATAACACTCGTCCATCAATATCTAGAGATCTCGAGTTCGTTCCCTGGTACGAATATGTATTTATTTTAGCTTTAATTCAATTAATTTTATTGAAAATACGTATATTTGGATTATTTTTTTCTTTTTACTATGGCCGTTTTTTAGCGCAATTTTTATGTTAAGTACTTATTGTGTTTCGTAGACCTCCGTTTTATTTTTGTGACAGCTGTTTCGGCGTTCAAAACCGTTTGAAAATAGTTTTGAACGCTGTCACAATAATAAAAACTAAAATACTTGCAGATTTTAATAATAACATTATTAAATTTATTTTCGTAAAATTTTAAATAAAATTAATTGGAGCTTTACGAAGCACAATAAGTACGTAACATAAAAAGGCGAAAAAAACGGCCACAGTAAAAAAAATAATTAATATGGATATACACTTGAGGTGATTTTTCACAAAAAACGGCCCTATATAAAAATCATTCAATTATTATTATACCTATTTGCAATAAACTTTAAAATGAAATAATAATTTGAACGTAACGAACTCCCGCAAGGGGTTGGGTTCATTTGAATTGCATTGAAAGTAAAAATGTCTCTTTTACAATTTTCCACGCGGAAACATACCCATTTACGGTCAAGCGTTTTTCGGTTATTCGCGTATTGCCAGCCTGACTAGAGATTTCGATAAAAATGGCATTGTCTTTTGCCTATGTCATTTATTTAATTCAGAATTGACGTATTCTTTTTTGTAAAGTCACAAAATTTTGTTTGTATTTCACCACAGAAAGTTACGTCTTTTAGTCGAGCGAACGCAACGCCACGGTGGTTATTTGAATCATTCGTGTTCCCTTCGGCCAATAAGCGAGACGTTCGTTAATTTCCGTCTTTAATCGAGCAAACGCAGCGCCACGGTGGTTATTTGAAATATTCTTAATTTACGTTGAGATTCATAGTTTGTTGTTCCGAATAAAATTTACATAAATATTAACATTTTTATCTATGCATAACTTTACAAATGAAACCTCTTGTTTTAAAAAAGAAATAAAATGTCTATTAAATAGAACTAAGTTGCTTACAGTAAATCAGAAAATCTTGTATTTTACCCGAAATTGGTTTTTCGGGTAAAATACAAAAATCGCAAACGCTTGCCAATAAATAGATCGTAGGTCAAATTAGTTTTAAAAAAAATTATTTTAAAAGAAAAACATTAGAACGGAAAGGAATCGAACCCTGATAATCCGAATAGAAATAACTCTTCTCACAATTACACTACCAGGTCTCATGTGGAGGTCGACAAATTTACCATACATAACTGAAAATAACAATTACGTATTTTTGATATTCAAATATATATCCCGAGTATACTGACATCTTGCAAATTATCTCGAAATTCCTACTACAAATGAATGTAGCCAGCAGGTGGCGTTAATGTTGTTTTATGTCAAGTTTCAAGGCTTTCCATATCACCTTAATTCTTTCACAAATTGGTTGGGATAGCAGTTTTACGGAATACTGTATTTTTTATTATTATAATCAAAAAAATACATAATTACATACTCTGTAGGAAAATACATATATAAATAATTATCTGTATATGTAAATATATACAATAAAAAACAATAAAAAAAAAACACAAAGATTTGGTACAAACCACCTTACTAGGCCGAGCCTGTTCCGAGGTGGTAGAAATTAAAAGAATTTTAATATCCTAAATTATAAGGAAATGAGATTAAAAGCAAATTAGTTAAAAGTGCAAAATATAGGGTGAAGTTTGTTGTTATTTTGTGAAATTTTTGAGAAATGAGAAAAACAGTGAAAAATAAAGGCGTGTAGTTTGTTGTTATATTGTACATGTCCTTAGATCTGGCCACAGTAGATAATGCCTGTGTGGTATCCGTGTGTGAATTTTCCTTTTCATATATTACTTTTTACCAGGTGAATGTATTTTTCAATTAAATTAAAACCTTTTGGTGCCAAACAATGGTAATGTCTTTGTCCATACGTGGTATTTATCTTCGGAGTAATGTGTTGATGTCTATGTCTTGTTTTGTAATTGTGTTGTGCGGTATGATGGTTTTCTTTGTCTTTTTTATAGTGCGTAGAGATACTTTTGATATATAGTTGCTGTATATTCAGTACATCGAAGTCCTTAAATAATTGTTCTGTCGGGAATCGAAAAAGTTTTTTTTTAATAACTTCAATAAAAGTATTGCGCTTTGTCGAGAGGTCCATATTAGTTTTAGCAGCACCACCCCAACCAATCATACCACGAGTGATAATCGATTGGGCTAATGTGTAGTATATCGTTTTTAGAGACTTCGTTGGAATTATATTATATATATATATACATAGTATAGTATATTTTATCGAATCTTGGATCTATGGTAAATATCTTTTTTTTTCTCAATATTTAGTGTCAGTAGATTATTGTCCAACCAATTTTAAATCCTGTTGATACTTCATTAGCTTTCTTATATTTATATTATACGCTTTTAATATTGCGTCTTGTTCTCCGGTGTTTTTTTCGAAAGCCATCTGATAAGATTTTATGTTCGTCAAAGTAGTCTACTAATTGTAATTGTATAGGCACTATGTTTGCACATTTAAAGTGGCTGGGCTAATGCTGCGAGCAATACTCAGATTACAGATGTAGGTGAAAGGGGGAGCTATTTGATGGTTTATTTCTTTTATTAGTTTAGCGTCTAGTCTGTCAAGTCTAGTTATACAATCGTTTCTCACTTTATTTATATGATGTATTATGTCTTTGGTTTGAAAGATTTTTATTCTATATGTGTTGTTCTCTTGTGCGTTAGTGTTATATTAATCAGCAAGTGTATGTTCATCAGTATTAATTTTATTCAATAGTTTTCGGGCTAAATCAAATAATGTCTGCAAAGTAATTATTTAGTATCAGTTATTACGATCAGTTATTTTTGTATTTTTAACTTAATTTCTTTGATTTATTCGAAACTTCTATTTCTTTGAGTTGTGCTGCTGATTTTCTATTTATATTGTTGATTTCCTTATTGGGTTCCATTATACTTTCGGATAACATTTATTTTCTTCAATTTTTTGTCTACGATATTCTTCTTTGGTCCGTTTCATTATTGATCGGCAAATATTTGTGCATTTTTAATAATATTTTTTCAGTTTGATACATGTTTATGTAGTTTATCATGTAAACATCTCACTAAATTGTTGTTGATCCAAGGTTTAATTTTTCTATTTTTGTGGACCAACTTTTGAAGGTTGAATATTTTATGAGAATTTGTTCAGTGAAATTTATCATTGCAGTATCGACATCCGTTTAATTTAAAATATTTGTCCAGGATACGCAATCAAGATATGATCTAATAGAGTCATAATCTATGCATTTCAGATGCGTTGAATTTTGTTTATTGTCCTTTTTGTCGTCATTTTTCTTGGAAATGGCGATTATTGTAACAAAGTGATAAGTTTCTGTCGTATTTATTATAGTTGCGGAGATATATATTTTGTCTTGAAATAAATATAAGCTATACGGGATTGAGTTATAGGCGTGACTTTAGTAGGTAAGTAAATAACAGATCAAAGGCCGTAACTTGCAAGTGACATTCATAATCGTCAGCTTGGTGGTGCTGTCTCCAATTATATTAATGTTCAAGTCTCCAGCTGTGATGCAGTTGATGAATTTATTATGCCTCTGAATATTTTCGTTCAACGAGATTAGGAACTGCGATATGTTATTATAAGTTGTAGACCGATAGATGGCGATGGTGGCAACTGAATTAGAATATTGTGTGCACATACTGTTTGCTTCTATTATAGTAGTGGATATAGTTGGACCTGAACTAGAATATTTCATGTAGACTGTTACTCCTTTACTACGGTTTTTGTGTTTTTTTTGTCGAAAAAAACATGGTAACCTTGTATGCCGGGCGTAATAAAGTCATTATTTATCCAGCATTCGGTGAGGACGATAACATTAAACTTTTATTTTTATTTGTTCCAACGCGACTAACAAATCATCAAAATTTTGAAATATAGTAATAAGTAATAAAGTAAAGTAGTATAGCATGTTACATAGTTGATACATTTAGAAGATGCTGATTATTGCATAGATTTAATTCCAATTTATTTTCTTATATAGACCCGCCCACCCTCTCTATCCATACAAATATATATATATTATTTTATTATTTTTCAAATTGGAGATGGCGGATAATGTTTGAAGTGTGCCTCTGTCATTGTGGAACGAATTAGGTATTAACCGAGAATTAAAAAAAATATAGTAATAAGTAATAAAGTAAAGTAGTATAGCATGTTACATAGTTGATACATTTAGAAGAAGCTGATTATTGCATATATTTAATTCCAATTTCTTTTCTTATATAGACCCGCCCACCCTCTCTATCCATACAAATATATATATATATTTATATATTATTTTTAAAATTGGAGATGGCGGATAATGTTTGAAGTGTGCCTCTGTCATTGTGGAACGAATTAGGTATTAACCGAGAATTAAAAAAAAAATAGTAATAAGTAATAAAGTAAAGTAGTATAGCATGTTACATAGTTGATACATTTAGAAGAAGCTGATTATTGCATATATTTAATTCCAATTTCTTTTCTTATATAGACCCGCCCACCCTCTCTATCCATACAAATATATATATATTATTTTATTATTTTTCAAATTAGAGATGGCGGATAATGTTTGAAGTGTGCCTCTGTCATTGTGGAACGAATTAGGTATTAACCGAGAATTAAAAAAAATATAGTAATAAGTAATAAAGTAAAGTAGTATAGCATGTTACATAGTTGATACATTTAGAAGAAGCTGATTATTGCATATATTTAATTCCAATTTCTTTTCTTATATAGACCCGCCCACCCTCTCTATCCATACAAATATATATATATTATTTTATTATTTTTCAAATTGGAGATGGCGGATAATGTTTGAAGTGTGCCTCTGTCATTGTGGAACGAATTAGGTATTAACCGAGAATTAAAAAAAATACTTCAAAGGTCTCGTGTTCTTTGATTGAAATATCAAATAATGTATATTTTAATTATTTATTCATATCTACTTATTTACAATAATTATAAGGAATAGTTTAGTATATGGAATAATGTTTAGGTACTGTAAATCATTAATATACGAGTACGGGGTATTAACTTACTTTAACCAGTGATTCCTGACCTTATTTGAAGTAAAAACGTAAGTGCTTTTTTTTGTTATTTTTTTTTTAATTTACCTAAAAACATAAAATATCATTATGTACTTGACAGTTGGGGTCGAGTTGAGGGGCTGGGCGGTTACTTGACTGAGTGATTAGTGAGTAAATGTTGTTATGTTATGTATGGTTTGGTGTAATTAAGTTACGAAAAAATTCTGTGCCTTTTGTTTTTATCCAGATCGTTAAATTAAGTATTATTAAATGTATTGGTGATTATATGGATTCATTTTTTGGTATTTTGTTTAGCCATATCAATTTAGTTATACTGCCTTGATAACGACACGGTTATATAGTAAATCAGTTTTATCTTTAAATTTTGATCGCTACGTAGGTATTTATTTAAACGAAATATAAACATTGAAACATTGTTGTTTTTTTATGTCATTTGCCATGATTAAACCAATGCTCGATAAAGACTCATCCAAATATCTGCTATTCTGATAATTCTCCATCACCGAAAAAGTTAATTTGCCTCAAACCCACCGCCATATTTGTATTCCCCACAACTGAAATACGTGTTGCTTTCCAGGTTTGGGTGCTCAAGCGGAAGGACTCCGGTGACAAGGAAGATCCCCTCACTCCGCTACTGTCCGAAGCGCTCCAGGCCGCCTTTGTGTTCCAGTCTATGACAATAACAGTGGCCTGCGAGTGCAGCGTCTGATGCAACCCTCAATTCTCTGCGTCCCTGGCACCCCAAGGAAAACTGCCCCTCGATTAATCCTATATTCATATTAATAGTCAAGTAATAAATATATTAGAATTTTAGTAAACTTTTACTAATAGGTGAAATGTATAATCAAGCCAAAAGAGGGTTGATCAAAAGCAAGGGGGCAGTAGAAAGACGGAGACTTTGGAAAGCAAGACAGCGCTAGGGTTAGCTCTAAAGTGGCAAAGGATGTAACACATTACCCAGCTTTTGAGGACCCAGCAGAGGTGCAACCACCGGATAGTTGCCTGGGAACACGCGCATGTAATATTATTTGTGGTTTATATATTTTTTTTATTCTCACTGCAAAATATGGTGCGTTGAAAGAAAATGGCACTTTTCTATAAAAACGTTAACAAAATAAATATGTAGTAATGTAATGCATTGAGTGTTTTGTTAATATAATTAATACATATCCTGTAAGGAAATAAGTTAGTTTAAGTATATCGGGGTTTTATGGGTGGCGCGTGTCTGTTTTGCTGTGAAAGACAATAATGTGTGTTTATACCTACTACATATTTCGCTTTATACAAATGCTTTGAAGATATTTTAAAATTGTGTACAATATGTTTAGGTACGTTCTATTTTAACATATTTTTAAACATCTCTAAAAGTACCTCATCATTTTATTTTGTTGCAATTTCATTCAATTTGGGAGGCAGATGTGGGTGCCGACGCCCAGCGAACCGTTCATTGATAACCAACACCTCTGCCATAGGTCACCCCGAGTGGTTCGCTACGAAGGTGACTTAGCAGGGGTGCCGGGTTCATGGGGTGAGGTTGGTCTAGGTCTCGCGGCGAATGCGTCTACCCACCAGTTGCGTGGTGGTCCGGATCGAGAGATGCTGGTTGAGGGAGACCCCTTAACTCCTCCAGTCAGACTTTCTCAACCCATCACCTCGCACCGCAATGGGAGGGATGGATTCATTCGTTCGTTACTCCTGGATAAACTGACCCGTAAATTCCACTTCACCCTTCACACCTTCGTCCCTAGAGATGACATAGGCCCCGAAGGTAATTAGATCTCCTGTGGAGTTAATGTAAAAAATGATCGAATTCGTACATCGAAAAACACTTTCAGGTAACAAAAATGTTTTTATTAAAGGTTTGTGCCTTGCATTAGCTTCATCCAGATTAAATCGCATAACGCCCCGAGCCGCCCCCAACTAGCAAATATATAATTAAGTCGTCAAAAGGGCAAAATAAGGCGTACGATATTGGGCGGTATATTCAAGCCTTTCCACCATTGTTCAAGTATTAATTGACTTACTTACTAGTTAGGAGCGGATCAGTGGTTTGTGTGGCTCAATCTGGACAAAACTATTCGTTTATACTATATATATGCATGTTTGTAATATTCGAAATACATTCCTCTCCTCTTTTCTTCCAAATTACTCTTTGACCTTCACGATTACCATAGATGTATAAAATGGTTAAATTATTGTGTCTGAACTAACTAATAAATTATACTTGATGCAAACACATCCGAAAGAATTATATACATACACATAATGCCATGTATGGTAAATCAAAAAAATCTTAATCTTAACTCCACATAACATTATATATTGTATTCAATTTCAATAATAAAATAATGGTAACATTTGGAAAATGTGTCGCACCCAACATATACACATCAAATCGCTGAATAGATAACACAGTAGAAATACCTTCCATATAGATTAGAATGGTCGGATGAACCGACGTCGCCACTTTCTAGCCCATTTAGCACGCGTTCTCTCTCTTACACTGCCTACCATTGTATATCGCCATTATATTTCGACTGTGTTTAGGAAAAATGATGTAACCCTCGAGTTTTGTAAAAATGACTTTTTACATATTTTTTTTATCTTCACTACACAATAAACATCCTGGAAAAGGGAATGAGGCCACAAAAACCTAATTCTTAGAAAATTTCAGTTTTAAGTTTTTTTTTTCAAAGATATCCCAAATATTCCAGAGGAAAGAGGAAAGGGGAAATGTTTCATTGCACGCAAAGAGAAAGCCAGTTAAACCACCCGAATAGTAGTTAAGCTAGATAAAATGTCCAGATTTCACAGCGAATTTCGATCCTTGGCGGCAGAAAACGATCTACTAACGAAATGTAATTACTAACAACCCTCATACCGCCATTTGTCGCTATACAGTTCTGTAAGTGTTTAACCGCGAGATATTTTTTTTAAGCCTTAAATTCAGATTTAAAGTTAAAAATATATTTGGAATATGTCGAGTCGAAATGATTGCAGTTCCTAAAAAAAAAAACATTTTTACAGAATAAAATACAATTGATAAGCCTTTTCTGTTCTTTAAATTATTAATTGTTCATCATTTGTTAGTGTGCATAATAAATTTGTGCGTATTTTAAAATATATTTTTTTGTTGTTTTAAAAGGAATCATTAGTTCATAGGTTGAAATTACAAGCAAGATTTTTCAATTAAAACTGTTCTTTGAAACATTTTAATTATAAATATTATAGTCTCTTATGACTTTCCTCTTCATCCATTGTTATTTATAGAAAAAAAATACTTGTGAAGGGTGTCAGATCCCAAATAATAGAAGGGTGAGAGCAAGGAAAGGGATTTCATCCCTGAGATTTGAAGGCATTTCTTTAATAACTTTGGTAATTATTCATGGATTAAAACGAAATAAATTCTAAATTGTTAGCCATCAGTTTATTCTCCTATTCTCCTGATATATGTCAATTTATTTTTATTGTTATGAAAAACTCACCCTTGAAGCGATGTTTGTTTTTCCTGTGAAGATTTAATTTTGAGGGTTTCTGCCTTTTTCCTAAAGATGAAACGAATTTCTGTATTGAAAGTCAAAACGTTGATAAGATAAAGCGGTTGGACAAGTCTGTAACCACTTCACTTCAATTCAGAACTGTCGCATTGTGAATAACTCAGTCAAATTAGAATAATGCAAATTGTAGGGGTTTCCTGAGCTGCACGGAGCATAGGAGCTGTTATAGTTTATGGAGGTAGGTCAGTGTGTGTTACTACAATCATGTAGATCAGGAGTGACCTTGAATGTGACACTTGCACTGGAGGTCAGGGGCTAAACTGAGTCAAACTCATTGAGTCTAACTGAATATGTGCACTTCAAATACTATTGTTGGCGAGTTCGTACATTAGTGGCAGGGGAGACCAATCCGAAGATACTGACATTAAGATCTTTAAAACATTCCGTGCTATGTCTCATAAATAGCGCCAAGCGGTGCCTCTGCTTTGTTTCTTGATGTAAAAATATTATTTCAAAGCTACGTAGCTTATGAATTTGACTTTGTGATATGAATGAAAGTCGAGTTGACTGAAAAAAAATCAAACTTAAGGTTTTGAAATTTTCATTCCACACCTGAGGACTGCGGACACACAGATTTTTTGCTTTCAAAATAACTTAATAAGACAAGACGAGAAAGTTTTTTTTTAAATAAAATTATTTGACGTAGGAGAACGCACTAAAATAAGAAGCACTAAAGTTTTATTCTCATCGGAAAACAAACCCGAGATTTAGAAAAGGAAGATAAAGATTCCCCGGCTTCGAATAACCTGATAATATTTAATATTTAATCTCCTACTACCATCACAGTGACCAGAAAATATTCCTTGTATCGTGATGGGGGAGTGGATGGGGGGAGTGGGATGGATCAGTAGAGTTGAACTCACGACGCATGGGTGGAACCTAGATGCGATGCCAACTCGAGCCAAATAACTGTTCAAAATTATATTGGCTGGTTTGATAATTCAGAATGATGTTAACATTGTTCTTCATCAGTACATCAATTTTACATTCAGTGGAAACTAGTCGGCATTGGACCTGTTTCGGTCCGCGGTCTATCGTTTGAGCAGCACTTCCTCAATCCATTCGCTTTGCTCGAGCTTCTCGCATGTTGTATATTGCTTTACGTTTGTGTTTCGTATTCACTCGTATGTTTGTTTTTGTATGTAATCAAAGAGGTAACTTCACGGAGTAAATGATTGCTAATCCACCAACTACTTTCTTATTATGATGATGTCAATTTGAGATATAAAGGACACTTCCTTATTAGAGGTTTTCAAGTAATGACATAGACGAGTTTTTAAACTAGTTTTAAGAATTTATTTTGTATAAATTACATTATGTTGTGGTTTCTACAAACAAAGGCAATACTTCTTTTCAATAAACACTGAAGGAATATTTAATGAAATAATGTTGCCTCTGTTTGCATTTCCTTTCATTATCAAAACCATTTTCCAGGTGAATCGCAAAGATAACCTAAAGGTGAACATAGTACACCCTGGGCAATGTCTAAGCGCTCGTATAAAAGCATAACGGCAGATATAAACTCAAGTTATTTGTCATACGAAATTTCAAATTGAACCCAGAAAAACATCACTGCTCGTAGAAATGATGAAAACTTTTTCCCGAATTTCCTCAAGATTTTTCAAAGAGGAGGAAATGAAGTGCTGGGAATATTATAAAGAACCTTGGGACACGCTTCTCACTTTCTCAGGCTACGGTGTTATGAGCCATGGCTACGAGTCGTCTAAATTGCGATATGTGGGCTATCTCAATATTGCGCTTCTATTGTACTACTTCACCAGCGGACTGGTTTTCATTATCCAGAATGAGTGGAACCTTCAAATATTCAGTGAGATTATAATGATCATTATTGTGACAATTACCTTAATCGTCCAGATGGTAACTCTCATCTTATACAGGCATACCTTACGGGACCTTGTGGTAGAAATAGAAGCCGATTGGGAAGCTACCTGCCATCCCGACGAGAAACACATTTTGGTGGAGAGAGCTAAATACAGTTACTATCGCTTGATTTGTATGCTTTGGCTTATTTTCATTTCGGCTCTATGTTTTCAACTCAATGCCGCCTTCCGCCATAAGTCTAATGCCCTGCCTGCCCCGTTCACCATCCTCGGCATCGGAACCTACGACTTTCCTTATTACCACTTGAATTTTGTTTACCACACGTGGGTCATGATGATGGCACCCTCTTGCATGGCTCCATTCTTGGGATACTTGGCTAACCCCGTGCTGCAGATGGTCGCTCAGCTCGAGATACTGATTTACCGGGTGCGGAAGATCGGAGTTGAAATTGTCAATGAAGACGAAATTTTGGATGTTATGAGATATGCTCACTATAAGCACCTGGATATTATCGAGTAAGTTATATGTGGGGATTCATACTATACAGGGTGAGTGGTACTTGAAACAAAACACTGGCGGTGACATTTTGAGAACAACGCAAAAAAAATGGTGAAGGACGGAATTGGATAGCTGGGTCATCTTCTCGGCTCTTACTCGATATCGCAGACTATTTCGTAACCATTCAAAATTATTCTTTGAGATTACGAAATCTCAATAACATCGATGCTACTTATTTTCTTCAGAACTTGTAGCTACTTTTGCTTTTCAATAGATCCTCCATTACACACTTTTAATATTCTGGAGTACCAGTCATCGTGTACATTGCATAATATTTGAGAGCGAGGGGTTAAATGAGATGAGTATTGTTATAATGAGTTTTTTTTTCAGTCGGGCTAAGCGGTTGACGATCATGTGTGAGAAAATGCTCTTCTTACAGATTTTCGTCAGTGGATCCTGCATTTCATTGGCCATGTTTACCCTGATGAGTGTATGTATAATATTTCATTAACTTTTTGAAGCAATACGCTAAAGATGATTGTGACCAGAGAAAATAATATTCTTCTTCTTCTTTTTCACGAGTCTTCCGACGTCTATCGTTTGACATATTATAATGTCTCAGTTTTGCCGATTATTAGTGGCATGAGACCTATTCGAAGATAGCAATTCTCTTTAGGTCATCATCATTCCATATGATCCATTTTTTAAACTTTTTCCCTACCAAAGACTCCATCTGATGATATTTGAATTCCAACGGTCATTGTATAGATACTGCAATGTAATCAGCATAGTCCCACTTGGGTGTGGAGATTGTTACGGTAATGTTGCCATAGACATATTGTCCATAGCTCCGACCTTTTGACAAGTTGATGTTTAACTCCCTGTACCTTTAGCGGTCTAATATTTGGAAATTTAGATCACACATTTTCGATTGTCAAACTCTAAACGAAAACATAGTGTTGTCTATGAAGCGATAACAAGAATGCCTCCTGGCCTATCAGCATTTCATTTCGTCTTAGTTATAACACAATCATTTTTATTTTATGTTTTATTAAATATAACCATTTAATTTTTTTTTTGATTTCATCAATTTCTCCGTCGTTTGAATCGATGATCAAGAACACCTTGAAAGGAATGAACAAAATTCATAAAAAAACGTCACCAGACAGTGTAAGTTATTGACCCAACACTCCGTGTAACTTTTACAACAAATGATAATCATTCTTCTGGTCATTGCTTCGGGCTTTATTCCGCTGCGCGAAATGCCTCCCCACTGAGGTGACCCGGCCAATCTTCAATTAAGTCTGAATTGCAAATGCTGAATGCACATTTAAAAAAGTTACTTTATTTGACCCCAGTATTTGTTCAATCAGGGCCAATTTATTTCGGTGCATGTGTTTTTTTTTTGGACGTGTGGATATCCTCTGAGACGGGACATGAAAGCCCGCCTGTAGTCTGGGTGAGATGATCAACACGAGTTAGGCCGGTAGGAAATGATGTCATAATTAAAACGTGTTTTTTTTAAATAACTGTAAGTAGGTACTCTTTACGACCGTTTTAAAAAAAACATCTCTATTTCACATTAAAAATATCATTAATATTTTTGATTAAAATTGTCTTAATCAAAATAATGCTTTGGATCTATTAACAAATTAATGAACGTGAATTATTTAAGTACGCCATGTTGGCTTATTGTGACTATTTTCCATCCTTGCTACGTGTCCGCCCAGCGCAGCCGTTCCAGTTTTATAAATCTCGTTATTCACTGCTTTGTGCAAATCGTAATGTATTATAATGTAATAATGGTAAATTATTTGTGTTTATGTTTTTGAGAGGGATTGCAGCGTGCATGCGGGCATATTCCTGGTATAATCAAATAAGAAAAGGATGTCGTTCAATGAATGATTGCAATACATTGACAATTGTACGTATGTCTTACAAAATATTTTGAATGGATTGCAATTAATTTTCTCGGCTTTTTAAATGCTTTTCATATTTTTAATATGTCGTAAAGCATACGTAGGATGGACGGTCAGAAAAAGTCATTTTTCTGATTTGAATTTGATCAATGCTAAGCCTATGTAATTTATAAAGATACATTAATTACATACAAAAATTCTATTTAAAAATATTATGCCTATCGTATTGCGTAATAAAATTATAATTAAAATGTTTTTTTTATTAAAAACTTTTCCACTTATTTATTTTCGACCGGACCGGTTTCACCCTATCACGGGCATCGTCAAACTGGCACAATTAAAACGAAATCTATGGTATATATAGCATCGATGTCGGGAGTGAGTTCCCCTGATTTCTAATGTTGTTTTTATTTATGACTTGAAATTTGTTTTATTGCTGACGGTACTGTTTACTATTATGTTTTAAAAACTATTTTCGGGTTGGTTTATTATCCCCTCGAAGACGGATTACATTGTGTTTATTTACTGAATCTATGTTTTTTTTTTAATTTAAGTCATTTGTGTCAGCTTTTATTTAAACAGATGGTTCTTTCTGGTTTTGTTATTCCCCTGTGATTTCCGTCTTGTTTGCTAAGATGAATTCTGTAGCAGTTTTTGTCCTAGTTTGAAAAACAAAGGTTTTTTAATAATAATAAAAAAATGGAATTCCACCATGAATTGGCAGTTTCAAAATTAGAATAATAATAATAATTTGTATAGCGCTGTTTTGTGCAGACTTACCTTACATTCTGGTCTGATAAACACTTCATTTAAAAAAAATGTGTAATAAAGTATTATGTCAAACATTTGAAAACTCATTTTCGACTAATAATATCAATATTTTGTACGTTCCATCAGAATGGTAACTTGTTTGAGATCAACGCAGTATCGATATTCCTGGGAGCTTCAACAATGCATCTCTTCACTTTGTGCTGGTTTGGGGAACTTTTAAAAGAAGGCGTAAGTTATTTCTCAATATTTTTTTATCTGTTGAAAGCGAGGCGACGTTTATTACAGGTTGAAAATGAAGAAAAAAATAATGGTTGCTGTATGAGCAAGCTACTTACAGCCATGTTTGAAAAAACGATATTAACACATTGCTTATAATATTTTACTGCAGTGCTTTCCCTTCTTCATGGAGTACTGTGTTACTTGTCTCAAGGAAAGATTAGTAGCTAGAACAACAACTCCATCGTCTGAAAATTTTTTTAACACGAAATGTTAAAAGTTTCAAATTTGCACTAACAATACAAAAAAACATACATATGCAAATATGGAAATGCATATGTATAGTATAAATATATGACATGTAAGCATCCTATTCTTTTTTTATGTTACTATTTATTTACTTGATAGAGTCTGGCTTTCTCCACGGACCTATACGCCAGCACCTGGTATTTGGCGCCCTGTTCTGTGCAGAAAGATATAGCCATGATGATCATGAGAGCACAGACTCCCATCTGTTTATCCATTGGAGGAGTATCTCAGTTGAGATTGGAGACATTCACTTCGGTAACTATGATTTTCTTTTCAGCCTCTACCGAGTATCTTACGGCGACCTTCCTACAGAATTCCTAAACACCGAAAGCCAAGATTAGTGCCGATCGAAACGGTGCCAGTAGGTATACATAATAAACCTAAAATATCCCACTTCATTAATGTTAAACTTTAGATGCCATACCAAAAATTATTTTAATAATATATAATTCAAGTGAATTATTTTCATCAGCAGTCTAAACATGCCGTATAAGCCAGGTACCCCCGTAACATCAATTTTATTGCCTACTATGTAGTGTGCATCTTCCGTTTTTCGGGGCTATGAGTGGATTGGAGTAAATTTTTGAGGTTGTGAATTCTTACAAACTTTGGGTTAACTGTAAAATGAAAAGAGATTTTTCTTTCCCTGACATCCTAACTTTGGCACTTTTTTTCTCACTTACATATACGGTATTATTTTAGATTGATTAACACACTTTAATTCAACTCCGTATCTCATGTAAACGTTGAGATAATTTGTAGCAAAGAAACAGATATGAATACATACATTAAAACTGCGCCTATCATTTGGTACATGCGAGAAAGCGTCATGTAAGTGAAATGTAATGGATTTGGTCTTGAAACTGACACGTCCCTCAAATATTGGGATTCAATTAATTTAATTTTCAATGGAATCATATCAATATTTTGTCGCATTGTTTGTAGTAGAGAAATAAATAAATAATAAATGTATGTGAAATTCTACCTCAAACTTAATAATAATCATATACGAGGTGTGTTTAAAAGAAAAGGTGAATTTTAGCATTATCAGCCATTTTGGATCAGTGGTTTGTTTTTGATAACTGGAAAGATTAGTCACGTTTTGTTTTTTCTTCGATTTTTTACTAAAAAAAATTTAGTAAAAAATCTAAAAACATTGATTTTTTGTAGAAATACTGATAAGGACATAGAAAACAAAGCAAATCTAAAATTTTACTTCAATCGGACTGATGATGCCTCAGAAAACGATCCTAAAGTAAAAAATCGAAGAACACACAAAAACGTGACTAACCTTTCCAGTTGTCAAAAACAAACCACTGATCCAAAATGGCTGATAATGCTAACATATGATAAACATATGTGTACCAACATAACAAAAAATCGATAATCAAATGTACACAGCCCCCGAAAATTCAAAATTCACCTATTCCTTTGAACACACCTCGTATAATACATTACAAACGGTGACTTTAATACAAATAAGAAATAAATATATTTACAAAATTTAAAGAAAAAAAATCGCAGGCAGTAGCGGAAATCGGGTTAATGCTACGAGACTATTTCAAGAGTCAATATAATTTCCCATTTGAATCTTTCCCCACTGACGCAAAATATGGGGATATCTGAGGAGATTTTGTTCAAGAGCATATACGAGGATATACTCCTCCCCACCGGGAGAATTATTGACAGGTTGATCCTATAATTATAATAATTGGATTACTTCTATAGCGCCGTTTTCGTGAGAAAATCATCTCAAGGGCGCTTTACAATTAATTAAATAACATATAAAACCAATACCTTACAGTTCAACTTTATTACGAATGGCTTATAAGTAAGACTTATGGCTAGGGACTAACTACTGAGACTTATAATTAGTGACTTGCATCTATGGCTTATAGGTAGTCACTTACCAACTAAAAGTTATAGCTAGTGACAATTTAAACTTAAGTAGGCATAACTAGAATAAAAACCTAACACATATATAAACCTAGTACCTATTTAAAACTAATACATATCTATGACCAAGTGCATATTGTGTATAGAATACTGCAAAATGACGTACAACTATGGCTTAAAACTAGAGTCTTATAACTAACATACTTATTTATAATAATATAAATACATGTATGATTATTGCTCGTGCTGTCAGTGGTAAAGCACACAAAAGTGTAATAATTTTTATTGAAATTAAAGAAGGTAGTCTGGGCGGTAGAAGGTAAATAGGAATATAAGTAATTCTCTTGGACTGAGTACCCGTTAGACCAATGGGGTCGTTATTCTGGAAACGATAATTTAAAAAGATGAGTCTTTAGTTTTGTTCTGAATTCAGTAGAGCTGTCGATTTTTCTCAAATATGAAGGGAGTTTGTTCCAGGCTGTTGGGCCTGCCTATAAGTATGGAGATATGATAATCCATGACTACACTGTCTTGGATAGTCATCAGGAATATGGAGACTTATGCGCTTCAGAATTGTTGAATTATCTACACAGTCTCGCAGCAGTCTAACAAAGTGGGTAGCGGTATATCGCTCACCTCTGAGCTGCAGAGAGTGAAATCCGAGCATTACGCTGACGCTGAATTGACACTTTGTTGGATAGAGTCACGGATAGTGGCCCTACTTCCTCAGGCATAGGAATTTTTTCCCCAAAATGAGAATCTTTTCAAAATACGTATCCATTTCACATATTTTAAGTTCCACATTCAAATTATTTATTTAATGTAGTTAAAGCAAGTAGTTTTTATAGACTTCACTGACAATCATACTGAGTACCTATTAACTTTAGGACTTGACTCTCTACTTACCTCCTTATAAGTACTCATCTATTATATTACTCATGTACCTACTGATAATTAAAGATATTTTTGCGCAAGTATTTCGTGCGATATTCTCCATTTATTTGGTTCCATATATTAGGATAGTAATGAAATAACCCTTTTTGTGCCTTGACAACATAGCAAACGATTTTTTTTACTTCATCCTGTTATCCAACAAGAAATTTGATAATTTTTTCCATTAATACAGTCTACTTATTTTCCACGGACCCATAGTCTCAATCTATTGCGTGTCCTAAAATTTTTGTTTCTGCTTTGTTCAAATTTTTTAATCAATTTGTTCTTTCAGGTAATGAAGAGTGCATATTCCTACTGCGCCGTCCTGGCTTCAGTCAATGAATAAACAGCTGTTGAAAAATTCCTTTTGTCAATTACCTTTTAACTTGACGTCATTATAAGATGTAGACTCATTGTATTGTAGTTTTAGCAAGAGTAAGTACCTGCACAGAAAAACATATATTTACTGGTAACTTGATGAATACATACATTATAATAATATTGTCTCCGATGAATTCATACAATTATTGAAAATGATGAGTTTGACAATATGAAATTGTTTTCCAATTTGAAGAATGATAATACAATGAATATTAACAAAATATCGTAAATTTTACTTGCCTTGTTTTTTAAGTCAAGTATCTACCTAATGTTTTTAGGAATAAATCACTGCGAACAGAAAATGTAAAAAAAAAGAACAAGGCCTCGAATAAAACATTTATTTGAACAAACTAAACACAGATAATTTTCACGCTATTAAGAAAACATATAATATGACACAACCACAAAATAATGACAACTCAGAGTCTCGATAAGATATCTGAAGGATGTCCAGATCTGCCTTTAAAATTGCGTACAATGACTTCATAAATATTAAATACTTAGCACAGGTAATGAAATCTAAATCTATGTCTCACCCCTTAAAATAAATTACCCCTGATTTGTCATTTAAAACAATCAATTAATGTAATGTAGTTTTTAAATCGGAAGCAGAAGGTGGCTCAGTAAAGCAACTTCCTAATACGCAACACCTGCGAGAGGATTGTTATCTTTGGAGATGACAGACTATTCCTAAAATGCAATAATGTCCCAACATAAATCATTATTGAAAGGATCGTTGTGTGCCATATTGGCCACTCTAATCAATTATCTATAATATCGGGGTGGTCGATGTCCTTGAGGCGGATCGGGAGCTGAGTGCAAATTACCACTTAAGTGAAGACGTGACCGCTGGAGAAATGGGGTCAATGTTAATGGAATCCCAATATAAAATATCGCGAATGTTTGCAAACGCTTTGAGGGAAATAATTCGTCAGCGTAAATATTATCGTTATTAAGATCGTAACATATCGTTTGACTCGTGCATGATTTTAACGATTTTGTGTTGCCGTAGCAACAAAATAACGTTTTGCCACGATAAGAAATTTTGCTAATTTTAAAATCTTATCTTGGAACCTGTGATCTAAAGAATACAAAATACTCAAATATACATATTAATTTGCTCAATCACCTAATATTAGGTGATCGTTTTGTTTGCAGTACAAACCTACCCACGCGAAGAAAGTGATGGTTATGGTTTTTGAATCTGGCGTTGTCCTTTTCAGACTTTTAAAATTGTATCGTTGACTAGAACAAGAGGAATAAATAAATACTTAAAATATTATTGGTATCTACTTCATGTGCTTCTTTTAACGATTTAAAAACATCTTTAATAGACAACAATCAATTAATTTTTTTCCCATTTGCGATCCTGCACCGATGCGATGACAACTGAAAAAACACATATGAATTAGCAGAAATATTAATAATTATTTAACTATTATCTTAACCCAGGGAATTATAAAATAGACATTCTGCACTGTCCAATGCATGTGGTAGACTATTTATCTATTACCTAAACTCAGGGATTTAGAAAATAGACATTCTGCACTGTGTAATGCATGTAGACTATTTATCTATTACCTAAACCCAGGAAATAATAAAATAGATATTCTGCATTCTGCAATGCATGTGGTAGACTATTTATCTATTACCTAAACTCAGGGATTTAGAAAATAGACATTCTGCACTGTGTAATGCATGTGGTAGACTATTTATCTATTACCTAAACTCAGGGATTTAGAAAATAGACATTCTGCACTCTGTAATGCATGTGGTAGACTATTTATCTATTACCTAAACTCAGGGATTTAGAAAATAGACATTCTGCACTCTGCAATGCATGTGGTAGACTATTTATCTATTACCTAAACTCAAGGATTTAGAAAATAGACATTCTGCACTGTGTAATGCATGTGGTAGACTATTTATCTATTACCTAAACTCAGGGATTTAGAAAATAGACATTCTGCACTCTCTGCAATGCATGTGGTAGACATTTATCTGACCTAAACTCAAGGGATTTAGAAAATAGACATTCTGCACTGTGTAATGCATGTGTTAGACTATTTATCTATTACCTAAACTCAGGGATTTAGAAAATAGACATTCTGCACTCTGCAATGCATGTGGTAGACTATTTATCTATTACCTAAACTCAGGGATTTAGAAAATAGACATTCTGCACTGTGTAATGCATGTGGTAGACTATTTATCTATTACCTAAACCCAGGAAATAATAAAATAGATATTCTGCACTGTGCAATGCATGTGGTAGACTATTTATCTATTACCTAAACTCAGGGATTTAGAAAATAGACATTCTGCACTGTGTAATGCATGTGGTAGACTATTTATCTATTACCTAAACCCAGGAAAAATTAAAATAGATATTCTGCATTCTGCAATGCATGTGGTAGACTATTTATCTATTTATAAACAAATAAGCTAAACAAGTAATTACTATCAATTTGCGGTCAATCAACTTAGAAGCAGATTTAAGCGAACCTAAACTGTTTCGCAATATTGTATTTAAACATTGTTATTTAGCTGGAAATGTTTTCAAAACAAACAAAAAAATGGAAATATTCAATTTAGCAAATCGCCTTCTGCCTTTTCATTTAAAATAACAAATTCAAAACATTTAGTGAGAAATCTACCTAATGTGGGTTATTAGGTATTGTTGAGAAATTTGTGTAAAAATATATTTATTTATTTTTCAGTTTTTGTAAAACGAAATACAAATAAAACCCTTTTTTTACATAGGTACACGAAAAATTAATGACAAAATCAAAACTTTTCTCTTTTATTATTATTTTTTTTTAATTTTCGAGTATTGGGATTTGTCTAGAAATGATTCAAAATCATAGAAGATAACAAATATTTGAATGCTTACCACTGCAACCAGTCATAAAGGTAATCCATATCGAAGAGAAGTGTCCGAAAAGTTATGGCGTAGTTAATCTGATCATAATTCAATGATGGACAAAAAAATAAACGTAGTCGTAAGTGATTATCACCCGACTATTATTAGAAAGGTTAAACAAGATTATACTAAAATAATATTAGTACTTATGTATTACTATGCCGATAAATCTCACATACAGAAACATTAATTATTATTCTTTACTTTTCATTCGTTCACTTTCCTTGTAAAGATTCAGACTTTTCAATAGAAATTGAGTTTAGTAGGTACATAAATAAATATATTGAATTACCACCCACTGAAAGGAAACCCAACGCACAGAACAGCCATATTGGCGGATATGAACCACCCCGAGGACGAAAGGTTTCCCACAGCAGATAAATATGTCCATGTATAACGAATTTAAGTTATTTGTCAATCGAAATTCGCGTGGAAAGTCTTCAATCTTTAATACCACAGAATCAGCACTCTCACTGTCAAATTCAATTGTATTGCATTCAATCACAACAATAAATCAAACAGAACAGTAAAGTTGTTCAAACTATTATCGTAATATAAGTGAATTCAGTATATGTTCAATTATCATTAGGCAATTTAATAAAACATGTGTATGTATATTATAATAAGATTATAACGGTGTTAGGTTACTTTCTGAGCCCACTATGCTCCAGCAAGCACTGAATAATAACAATACAGCGAATGTGACAATGTTTTTAAAATTAATATTTAAATGTCATTATTTATTTATTTAATACCGACGTTACGAATATACCATAAACAATAATTAAATATCACAGTTAACTACAAGTATATAAATATAGCAAAAATAATTTTAAAATGTAAGTATTAAATCTGGTAGTAGGTCGTACAATGACGTCAGAGAGAATGTAAAAAATAAAAGTTCACGAAGGATATGAAAATGGATTCATAATCATTTTGTCCGAGCGTGTTCATGCCACAGAATGAAGAGAGTTTGTTAAATTGTTCGGTTTGTTACAATATATAACACCGTTTAATACAGCATTGGCACCTTTTCTCTCCTCTCCTTTCTGTCACATTCGTTGTATTGCATGCCGAATGACGATTCGTAATTATTTAATGCGGTTCTGAAAAGCCTTTTCGTAAACATAATGGTCCCGTCTTTATTACCAAATAACCTTTTTTTGGATACATTATTATAATAATTAATATATAATTTCTGCTAAAAAATTGTTAGGTTGGAATTAAATGATGTTGTTGCGAACTCCCAGTGCGCAAAACGGTGAGTACATTTTAAATTAACTCTCAGGGAGTGCATAAAGTCGCGGAGTTATCGGTCTTGTCTCGACACGAGAAAGCGCCTTATCTCCCAGCCACTCAACAATGTGGACACTGGACAACTCTTTTAACATCATTTAATGCCCGCTACTCATTAATTTCACAAACGAACTAATGAACTGATAGCAGGGCACTGAAATAGACAGTTATCACTTTCTTTTAGAGCGGCTATCCTTCAACGTGTAACGTTTCGATAACTTTTAATCTATCTGCATGAGAAAGTGGCAAGACATATCACATTTATTGGAAATGCCAATAAATGTAATTTGCAAACGTCTAATAATCACAATAATTATTATTTTTCAGATCATTATAAGTTTTTATTTTATTTAGTTTCAATACATATTTATTCATTTAGTTAACACATTTTTACAAAATATAATAAGACCATTTGTGGTGTTTTTCATAGTCCTCCTCACAAGGGGTTCCTGCACTGAGGCGGAATAGGTTTTATTTAAAAACCAATTGTTTTAAAGCTACTACAGTTCTATTCAAGATGCTGGATAACTCCTCTTCTTTGATTTCTTTGAGCCAGGTTTTGATTTGAATTTTGAAATTAGGTTTTTTTTTTGCAATTATATATGAAGAGATATTTATTCGTTTGTCCAAAAGCAGTTTAAATTAAGGAATATTCATAATGTTCTTTTGGTTCGCTTTTTTTTGGTGAAAATTAAGTTTCTTCTGTTTTTTGAACTTTTGAAATGTTTGATTAAAACATTCTCAGCATGTACTGGAAGAGATTTGAAAATTTCTTTTGTTGGCGTTCTTATGGGGACTTTTAAAATGGTGTTTATAATCCCTTTTGGGTTAATCTGAACTAATCATGTGTTGTGGGTTCTATTTGTACGTTTGTACCAACATACTGTATTGACATAGATTAGTTTAATGCATTCAAGGTGTGATGATACTGATTGTTATATTGGTACTTGTATGTTATGACCCATCACATATTTTTTAAGGTTTAAAAATAAGGAACTCCAGTGAAAAATATTATGACTATATAATATTTATTATATAGTCATAATATATTATTAAATTTATGTATCGTTATTTAAAAGTGAATAAAAAAACCATCTCATATAAACTCGCTGTTTCGTTACACGGTTCGCGGCTAAATTATTTCTGTGTAAATTCATTATGTGTGACCGTATGACGCTTATGTGACGTCATGCGTTAACCGCTCGGATGCCGGCCGTTTTGGCGGGCTTTAAAAAATCTAACTTTGAGAATTAATTTAACTATGAAAACGAACTTTAAAAAAATACTGATACGTAAGTTAGAAGGTCAACGTTGATAAAAACAACAAAAAAAATGAACTGGAGTTCTTTATTAGCTAAAGTAAATTGTAAAGAAAAATCCTAGGTTAGGTTAGGTTATATTTTTAGGCTATTTTTTTTTCATCACTTTTAGTGACTAATTTTCAAACCTTAAACACGTGTGGTGGACGATAACCCACTGGTACCATTATGTTACATACATTCTTAAAAATAAATATACCTGCGACTCCCATAAGCACCATTGTAAACTACCATTAAAAAAAAATTGAATTATTCAAAACTCTTAATAAAAAATTCCACTAACTTTTCACCGCCTACTGCCGTTTTCTAACTACCTATAATCTGTACCTTCGTGGATTGAGACCATCAACTATTTATTTTCTGTGTACGAATTGTGCAAATATTTGGACATAATTGTACATACTTTGGCGCCTTATCAAATGAATGTACTTTCTCAAGGATATTACGACTTTCAGTTGATATAATGTGTTATCACACAATTTCATCACTTTTTAAATGTTTTCTTGGCTTGCAACCTTGACACGATAGCACTTTAAATAAATGGTCTTGAATAATTAAATTTATTTTACTTTTACTTAGTGAGTGCTTTTTAAAACAAAGTATACTATCGCACACTAGTTATAAACAGTAAATAATATGATATATATCATTAAAAAAATGCAAGTTTATTGAATTCTGTGTATGCTAATAATGCCGAAGATGTTACTATATATTATTAAGTATCTTTTCAGATATTTATTTATTACAGACATTTATTTATTTACATTACCCATTACAGACTGTTGCATGGAGATTTACAAATAATATTGAAAAGGTACATATGTATTATAATAAATAATATACAAAATAAACAATGTAGAAACAAATATATGTTTCATTTCGATGATGATACCAATGCTTACATATTAAATTTAAATATATATATGTATATACAATTTTAAATATATATATATATATATATATATGTGTACATATATATTTCATTTTCACAGCTTTCCTTACCGCTTGTCTTAACCCAAATAAATAATTTTTTTAATTTTAGGATTATCTTTAAAGATAACAGGTCTAGAAATATATCTAGTTTGTTGGTATCAGCGAATTTTAAATTTTAGAATTATCATTAAAGATGACAGGTCTAGAAATATATCTAGTTTGTTGGTATCAGCGAATTTAAAATTTTAGAATTATCATTAAAGATGACAGGTCTAGAAATATACCTAGTTTGTTGGTATCAGCGAATTTTAAACAAATAATGTAAATATTGGATTAGAAAATGTTTTTAAAACAGTTTTATTCACCTCGAGATTATATGGAAAATGAAAGTCTGTAACATTGAAAATTTTCGTCGTCCTTTCAAAATTACCATCTAATTAGATAAATATTTTTTCACGACGACGTATCAAAGTTTCCATAAATATATCCTAATCAGTCAGAGAAGGCAAGTACGCAATCCAATGAACTACAGTCTTGTGCCATAATCCTCAGCAGCAAACACGTACGGTAGTTTGAGACCCAGACCATCGGGTGGTTTGCTTATGCAGAATGTATATTATTGCAAGCCGAGAAATGTTCAGAATATTAAACTTTTGAGGTATTGTCATAAGTCACCTTGAAGCTAGTGATGCAGGGTCAATGCAATCACATCCGTCATTACATTTGCTTAAAAGTTGCAATGCCGAGTTGGGAAACACGTATGCATCCTTTATTAATTTATAATATATTATGTAGTGTGTTTATTGGATAGTGCGTGACAGCTGTTTCGCCTTCTGAGGCATTGAGTTGACATTTTGGTGAGCTAGTTTTCGTCAATAAAAGTCAATGTCTAATAAATAATCAATACCATAACACTCTGGCATCAAGCGTCCCTAACATACAATCCTGAATATAATGTGGCAGCAAATTGTATAAAAGTTATCATTTGTTCTATTATCGAGTCCCTACAATATAAAAAATCGCGCTTTATTCGGTTCTAAGACAATTCAACACACTTACTTTTTAAAAGTCAAATAAATCCATTAATAGTATGAAAAAAAATGAAAACCTAATTTTTTAATTTCCAAATATTTTTTTGATTTATTTTTTTATTATATTATTATTTTTTTAAATATATTAAATAGGTTAGGTTGGGTGAGGTTTTTGGGCGAATTATTTTTTTCGTATTTTTGAAGACTCTATATCACTTTTAAAAAGTGTGCCGATTCATACGTGTGCTGAATTATCCGGTCACCGTTTTATTCGTGCTTTGATTGCGAGTGAATTGAAATTATCATTTAAAAGGTTTGTATTCTATTTATTCTAAAAAACGGAAAACGTAGGAAATAAAAACTATGTATAATATTCTGAAAAGTCTTCAACGATATTCGATGGTTACGTTAGGCAACAGGAAAAATCCATATCTACGTATTTTTTTTTTTAAATTTTGTCAAATGCGTTGACCACCACGTTTCGGAGGCCGCCTAATATGCATCAAGATATTTTACGTCGTACAAGACCACAAGCGTCTGGGCTGCATATTTAATAGACTATTTTGCATCGTTCTAGGATGCGATTCTACAGAAGGTATGCAAATAATCCCGAAGAAGGCGGTTCTGAAGTTGTTCAGTATTCATAAGCTGAATCCTGAAAGGATGGAGATGAATTGGATCTGTTATTTGTTCACCTACCGCATCATTTGCATTGCCAATAAAAAATGCACTCTCAGGTGTACGCGTTTTGAATAAATAAAAAATGTTTTCAGAAAATCATAGGCAAACTCTCCATATTTTATTCCTACATAAGTTAAGTGTTGGGTAATTCACAAAATTGAAAGACCTGGCTTTCATATGAACTCAATGAACAAACATTGAACAATTAATTCCAAGGTGTACGCGTAGATTTTATTAACTGACATGTAGTTTCTAACTACTTTCTGGTTAGGTACCCAAGTTTTAATAATAATAATATTGAAAGCAAGATAAAGTGTCATAGAAGATGACTGACCTAAGAAATTATAATTTAGAGAGAAACCAATAGCAAAACTCTTTACTGGAGCAAATGTGAATCTATTTCATAAGAAAAAAAAAGGTTCTCGTAGAAGTCGCATACTTGAAAGAAATTTTCATATTTAGCTAAACATTGTAGTAACCGGTCGTTGATAGTTGGTACCAGTGGCGTGCAGTCCGTAAAGACTGAAAAGCTGTACCTACCCTAAGAAAAACGAGCCATGAAAAGTTAACTCATAATAAAGGATTAAAAATGCTCGGCTTCATTCTCCGAAATTCTAAAGACTTGAGGAATATTTCATCACTAAAATTATTATACTCTTCCTTAGTTCGTAGTGAAGTCGAATATAATTTTTCTATATGATCCCCTCACTTTAAAATTCACTCCGATTCCATTGAAAAGGTTCAACATAAATTTCAAAGATACGTTAACTATACACATGGATTACCCATTGAAACTATACTTAATGAAGGAACTAAAATTATTAAAACTCTCAGATAGAAGATTTGTTTCGGACCTAACTTTTATTTTCAAAATTGTTAATGGTTTTATAGACAGCCCTGATATAGTCAGCTTAATTAAATTTAATATTCCAACTAGAACTACTCGTATGTACCTTCTGTGGTGTGTTTTGCACCTGTGTGACTATTTTGATTAAAAAAATATGTAAACGCCCATATATGTATATAATATAATAAATAAATAATAGAAATATGCGAAAAATCTCTGATTTAATTCATTTTTTGATCAGAACTTGTAAGAAAATAGCACGCTCATTTATTCAGTTGGCCGCAACAATCAGCGGAAAATGGTAATAAATTCATATTCACAATTCATTCCCGAACCTGAAAAACTTCTCACAGCCTAACTTTAGTCATAGAGGAATGCACGCCACTGGTCGGTGCATATTGTATATTACGTAGGCATCTTTTCAGATCTGCATTCTTCGGTGTGCTTATGAATAAATGCTTTATGTGCACAGTTGATTCCATATCAATCTAAAGATAATGGTAAATATTTGTCGGTAAATGTAAAATCACTTTGTGGTGTCATTAAACCCAAGATCAGTTCAATAAAACCGTCATGCAGGCAGAATGACATCCAAATCATTTCACGTTTTATAAAAATGAAAATAACTGTGTGTCAATTTATTTGTTGGTGATTTTTTATTATTTTTTATTGGCCCTCTTGTCCCGAAATGTGAAAATCACTGAGGAGAGAAAGTGTAACAGGCATCCCGTTGATAGGTCCGATGCCGAATCTCCACTATGAATGAAAGGAGCTCTAAGTAGAGAAGCTCATGTACACAATATAAAGAGTGATTACAACGGAGCTCTCAACGACAGAGCCGTGTGAATCAACTGTGTGGAATCGGTACTTACGGGGAAATGCGATGACCTTCTCGGTCCTTGCGTGGAAGTCGTCTTCATCCTCGTGGTAGGAGTACTTGTGCGGCTGGTCGGCTTGCACGTCCATCTCCTGCTGCCGCCCTCGCTCGAACTTCAGCAGCATGTCCTGCGGCGCGTTAGGCAACACGCGGCCCGTGGTGTTGGGCGCGTGCGCGAAGCCCAGGCGCGCCAGCACGTGCTCGCGGATGGCGGCCAGCGACATCTGACGCACCTCGGATCGCAGCCGGCACGCCGCGCAGCCCCCGTCCAGCGAGGAGTTGTCGGGCGCGCCGCGACGCTCCACGGCCCGGTCCGCGGGCGGGCAGCCGCCCCCGCCGCCGCCCACCTGGCCGTCCTGCCCCCCCGGCCCCGATGGGCCCCCGGTTCCCGACCCCGTCAGCGCCAGTAGTAGCAGTGCCAAGCCTCCGCACCGCATCCTGCAGCGCCACTCAACTCTTCAGCATCACCGCTCTGCACCACTTCTCAATACTCCAACCGCATTCTTCACAATGGCACGAGGAACTCTGCGGAAATGTTTGAATATTACTAAAATAATACTATGTTAACACAATCCGGAAGTTTTGTACAATTAATATTTAATAATATTACAAAATCCCCAATTATTTCACTAGAGTAGAAATGTCATAAAGTTGCCATGGTAAGTTTTCGTATGAATTATGTAGATATATTATTCCTAGTCCTAGCTATGTATAAGAATAACAATTTATTACTAATTATCAAGCCGTGCTATTTTTACATGTAATTTGTTTTTACAAGTAATTTATAGTTTTAGAAAACAGGAGTTAATAGGTATCTCAGTAAAAAGGAATCTGTTAATATATTAAATAAGAACTTACTCAATCCGACGGCAAGGCTGCTTCTCTCCTCTTACGATTATATGATTTTGCAAATGTATGCAAACACGGCACAAATATAAGATGCTTTCTTTAACTTTTACTATCTATTATTATTAATGATTATTTCTGACGTTGATGCGTTTGTATCAATTTCCGTTTCATGAACTTTAGGTTCAGCAAAAGAAAGCAGTTACAGTCACTGGACATATTCAACACAGACCTCAACTGTTGAGTTCAAATTTGTTAGATACAACCAAAAAATTGCTTTAAATTTTTTTTTTTGTGAATTTATAAAATTTGTTAAAAATATTTATTTAAGTTGGATGTTGAAAGTTCTTTAAGTTTTGTTTTGTGAAATTATTTTAACGGCTGACCGGTTGGTTAAAATGAACAGTGTTTCGGGAGTGAATTGTCAGATGGGAATGTCAGTCCCCGATGTACCACTCGCCTAATATATGTGCAGATTGGACGGGTACATGCGCGTCACTGCACAACATCGACTGCGCAACTGCCGAGGGGAGGGTGGGCATCAACCGACTTGTAATTATGTATTATTTTTCAACACGAGAGATTATTTTACGTAGAACATAATGTTCAAAAAATTATTATTCCACAAATACTTGAATGTATTACGCATAATCACTCGATTCTGAGAAAATTATCTACCTAAATCAGCAGAATATTTGCCCCATAAAGTAAACATAAAATATTCGCATGTGCTAAAATAATTGTTTTTATATATCGTCATTTTACCGCTGGGTAGACAGAGAGGATGGAGTGTCACATCTCTGTCCTGGCAGAAAATCCTCGTTTCATCCATATACTGGCATTGTTTTTATATATCGTCATTTTACCGCTGGGTAGATAGAGAGGATGGAGTGTCACATATCTCTGTCCTGGCAGAAAATCCTCGTTTCATCCATATACTGGCATTGTTTTTATATATCGTCATTTTACCGCTGGGTAGATAGAGAGGATGGAGTGTCACATATCTCTGTCCTGGCAGAAAATCCTCGTTTCATCCATATACTGGCATTGTTTTTATATATCGTCATTTTACCTCTGGGTAGATAGAGAGGATGGAGTGTCACATATCTCTGTCCTGGCAGAAAATCCTCGTTTCATCCATATACTGGCATTGTTTTTATATATCGTCATTTTACCGCTGGGTAGATAGAGAGGATGGAGTGTCACATATCTCTGTCCTGGCAGAAAATCCTCGTTTCATCCATATACTGGCATTGTTTTTATATATCGTCATTTTACCGCTGGGTAGATAGAGAGGATGGAGTGTCACATATCTCTGTCCTGGCAGAAAATCCTCGTTTCATCCATATACTGGCATTGTTTTTATATATCGTCATTTTACCGCTGGGTAGATAGAGAGGATGGAGTGTCACATATCTCTGTCCTGGCAGAAAATCCTCGTTTCATCCATATACTGGCATTGTTTTTATATATCGTCATTTTACCGCTGGGTAGATAGAGAGGATGGAGTGTCACATATCTCTGTCCTGGCAGAAAATCCTCGTTTCATCCATATACTGTCATTGTTTTTCTGTTACTACATCGATGCAAGATTTTGATTTAATTGATCGGTTCATGTCTTCCTGGGAAGTCATTGTCACTGATTTTTTCTTCCGTTGACTTCCGCGTCATATATTATATTCTAGTGATTCTATTTTCTCCTGCTCTATATGTCATAGCCAACGAAGCGTACCCGGTTCAATATATTATCCAGTGAATCTGAATTATTGTAATATTTTACCATTTGATTACAATTCTATGGTTTAGTTTGCATAACTTGTACGAGTACGTAAACTTTATATTTATTGGTTTGGTTTCCAGTACAAAGGGGTGGAGTTTGCTATGTATTCTTCAATAAGTCACTGCACGGCATTTGTAGGGCAGCGTGGGGTTGCAAAGAGCGTCCGAAATATCGTAATGCTGTCTGCTGACCTAGAATAGTTTAAGAAACACGGTCAAATACATATCATGAAATAAAACGTTTATGAGGCAATGAACATAAGTAAGCGTAATGGGAACTAAGATGTTCATATGTTGGCCCTCTAGGACGAATTTGGATGATTGGGCATCTGCCAAACGGTAGATAGGTAATCAAACATTATGTATGCAATTTATTGTTATTTTTGACTTATTATGATTACAGCTTTACCTCGAATAATTTATATTTCTTAATTATTACATACCAAATTGTAAAAGTCAATTCACATCCACCAGCACCGCGCGGGGCAGAACAGTACAGTACAAACACCACAGCATTAGTTGCAAACATTATATATGAACACATTCATGTTGCAGCGTACGTAAGCGTAACGTATCCGTACATGCACGAACTAGCACCGGCCGAGATTGTCGGCTAGAATATTTTGATATTGCTGGTGGCCACTAGACGTCTGCGCCAGAACACATATCGTTAGCACCGCCATCTTCGTCACGTCAAGACGCAGATATAGCTAAAATCGAGAAGATGGATAAAGATAATTGTGTTGAATTGGTCATGGAATTTAGGTTATAAAATAGTAATAAACGTGGGAATAGGATTATAAAATCCTCTAACATGTCGTGGCGGACGCAAGCGCTCAGTTGACAGTTCCGTTGACAGCCGACTCGCGCCTGTACCGTTCTGAACTGCGCGGTGCTGGCAGATGTGAATAGAACTCAATACGATAACTCCGTTGATAAGTACCTACTTCATTTTCTGATAAGGTGATAACGTAGATCTATTTATTTTAAATCTTAACAATTAAGGATTATTAGTAAAACAGAACATCTGTTTGTCAGAAGCAGCAAAACTCGCGAAAAATCTGACCTTGTGAAAGTTTCGTAGATTTTTCTAACTACTAAATAAGTACGTTCTAGCTTTCGATGTTATGATCGCATTACACGACAAATCTGCTTAACTGTTATAGAGGCAATACTGCTTTCGTTTTTATCAAGAAGTCATATTTAGCCGAGAAGTAAAGCTGGTATTTTAAATTATTAACTTCTCGCCTTTAACTTGGATTTATCTGATGCCAACAGTCCGCTATGTTTAATTTGACATGGTTATCTTATTAATCGCAACGATTACTTCATTAAATAAAAGCACCAATCGCGAACACCTGACTGTGTTTGCCAACCCTACAATTTCGCAGATATTATGATTAAGGAAGCAGATAGCCAAGTGTTTTTTTATGCGTGACGCTTGTCTTCACCAAGTAGAAGCAACTCTCGCAATGCGCGGCAGCCCCGGTGGTTTGTAGATATTCCGTGGGGAAAGTGGGTGGCTACTGGCTACTGGCTACTGGCCGCTGGTCACTGGGTGTGACTAGGACAATGTTAAATAAAACTATTCATTCACTCGACTTGTTGTCAGGCGCGTGCAACACATGTTGCCTCCATAATTTACTCTTTAACCGGTACAGTTACCGCCGAAATAAATTCATTGTTTTTAATCGTCACGTATTCCCATCACACCTGCGAAGTATGTTCGTAATGAGCAGGTAGATGGGTATGTGTTACGGTGTTCATGAAATAATCAAAATATATTTTTTCAATAGTATTTTTTGAATAGCAAGTCATGGGAATGTCTAAGAATCTGACATATCATCTTTGATATTTACTTGTTCAGTTTGCCATAGAACACAACTTTGGTTTAGAATTCTTTGAACTCCGTATTTTTGATCCTTCTTAATCCGACACCTTCCCTTTGAACTTCACACCTTTGATCCTTCCCATCTCACAACTTCACGTTAAACTCCTTCGTTAGACAGCTTCTTTTCGAACTCTACATGTTCGATTTTCAGTAATCTGACAGCTTCTCAATGACCTCAATAATTTTAATACTCCTTAATCAGACTGGATCTCTTTGAACTCCGCATATAATCCCCCTCGATCTAACGACTTGCCACAGAATCGCATCTTAAATCCTCCTTAATCTGAAAGCTTGTCACTAATTTGAGCATGTTCAATCTTACTCAATCTAAAAACTTCTTCTCAATTCTCTTCAATCTGTAAGTTTCTCCTTGAAATCCACATGTTACATCTGGCGCTATACAAATCATCCAAATATTATTATTATAAATTACATCCCCCTCAAGACGGCTTCTGTAACCTGTGGGAAGAACTAATCGAATAGCAACCGGACTTATAGGAAATCAATCATTGTTGCCTTTATTATATAGGTCAGAATATGACGTTACATGTTCACATTATACTGAATAATAACCTAATCATCTCTTCCCCGTTCCTGTCTTCCCGGGGTCCCGGCATTGCTCCTGAAGGATGGACCACCCATAATGATATAGGGGCTGAAATTTATTATGTGGCCCGCATTCAATGCGTCCCTTTATTTTAGCGACCTTCCCTTCATGGGGGCGAGTTCCAGAATCTTTATTTTGTATTATTAAATCGGTTAGGAACAGCGTTTATGGAAAATCTACTCGGCCACTTTGCACTCCCGCAATTACAATTAAGTATAATTAAAGTTTTGCGTCTTAAGTGTGTTTATAATAAAAATTATAAATTCTTTATTCAGAGCATGGAATATATAATAATTAAATAATATGAATTAAGATTTCTTTATATTTTTAATTTTCAAAGTATGATTCATAATATTGTTAGCTGGTATCTAGAACTCCAAATAACTGTGTACTGTGGCTGTTCAGCAAAATTAAAGAAATATAAAGGAGTGTCTAAAAAACTTATCTTTGTTTATTGCAGTAACCACATTAGTTTGAGTCGAGATTTTTTTTTGCGCATTTAAAAATAAAGTATTATACTACTACCTGACGTAGTACCTACCTACTTGACTAAACATCCGTTTTTTTACGTGTTTCGTTATATTTTTGTTACGTGACCATTATTTTGTGATTTAAAAAAAAAAAATTCATATAATTAAGTATTAGATTTTAAATAAATATTCAGAAAAGGAAACCAATCCAACATCAACGGTCTACATATTACATATTACATAACAGGCTAAAGCCGCCAATGCTCGCTACCTCCGTTATGATTAGCTTCGTGTCCTCCAATCATAATCGAAAGTAGTTATGCAGAAAGCATCTAAAATAAAAAAAAGCTTAGAAAAGGGCGTTTGAAAATTTGACAATACAAAAACATATTGGGGCATTTGTGGAGTGATTATCAGTTTTTGTAAATTGTTATTGCATTTGGAGTTGGATATTTATCTGCAGGAAAACATAAAAAGTCGATTTTTACTATTTAAGGGTTGGTCGCTTCCTGCATAACTACGTCCAATAAAAAATAATTATGTTAACTATTCAACCGCCACTCTGTCAGACATTGGCACGTGTCTGATAATCTTAATTAAATTTAACTGATATATGCCGGCGATATATGGAAATGTACATGATATAGGTTAAGGTAAGTTCCTTTTGGTTTATTTTAAAGTTTGACGAATATAGGTCATCCGTTCGAGTAGGTCGACTGAACAATTCACATGATTTATTTAGTAAGTAGTGGGGGACAGGATTATTACTGTGACAGTACGGTTTCATATGTCAGCCGTTCAAGTAGGTCGACTGAACAATTCACATGATTTATTTAGTAAGTAGTGGGGGACAGGATTATTACTGTGACAGTACGGTTTCACATATGTCAGCCGTTCAAGTAGGTCGACTGAACAACTCACATGATTTATTTAGTAAGTAGTGGGGGACAGGATTATTACTGTGACAGTACGGTTTCACATATGTCAGCCGTTCAAGTAGGTCGACTGAACAATTCACATGATTTATTTAGTAAGTAGTGGGGGACAGGATTATTACTGTGACAGTACGGTTTCACATATGTCAGCCGTTCAAGTAGGTCGACTGAACAACTCACATGATTTATTTAGTAAGTAGTGGGGAACAGGATTATTACTGTGACAGTACGGTTTCATATATTTCAGCTGTTCAAGCAGGTCTACTGAACAATTCACATGATTTATTTAGTAAGTCTGATTTTTTTTAACTATACAAAAAAAATTCAAACTAAGGAATTTATTATTCGCTGAATAACAGGTCTGTACCTAGTTGTCTTTCGCGTAAGGATAATATCACTAAGTACTGGTTTGTTCAGCTTCTCTCGAGTTTCAGGGTCCCTTTTTGTTTCTCTTACATGAACCAGTGATTTGTCGCCTTATTTTATAGGGACATGATCATGGCGGCAATTATTTGGATATTTAAAAGCGTCATCACTCAAGATGGAAATAAAAATTAATAGTTGTGATTTGGGAATTCCACACAGAAAAAGGTGTGCAAATTCCACGATGCCAGAACTCTCTCAGAGTTTCATTTGCTTCATTGTTAAGATGTCGCATCTTTATTACACATAATATTAATAATAAAAATAATAATAAATACGTTTATTAGTCAATAAGTTATTATTTTACATATTTTATTTTAACCCATTATATAGTTTTAGTAATTGACAAAAAGGTCACTGCTCAGCTGTACATTCTGGAGCCCGAAGTGCAGTTGGTTTTCAGTAGTGTCTCTAGAAATTATATGAACTTAATAAAATATCAATTTACAAAAAGGTCACTGCTCAGCTGTACATTCTGGAGCCCGAAGTGCAGTTGGTTTTCAGTACTGCCTCTAGAAATTATATGAACTTAATAAAATATCAATTGACAAAAAGGTCACTGCTCAGCTGTACATTCTGGAGCCCGAAGTGCAGTTGGTTTTCAGTAGTGCCTCTAGAAATTATATGAACTTAATAAAATATTAATTGACAAAAAGGTCACTGCTCAGCTGTACATTCTGGAGCCCGAAGTGCAGTTGGTTTTCAGTAGTGCCTCTAGAAATTATATGAACTTAATAAAATATCAATTGACAAAAGGGTCACTGCTCAGCTGTACATTCTGGAGCCCGAAGTGCAGTTGGTTTTCAGTAGTGCCTCTAGAAATTATATGAACTTAATAAAATATCAATTTACAAAAAGGTCACTGCTCAGCTGTACATTCTGGAGCCCGAAGTGCAGTTGGTTTTCAGTACTGCCTCTAGAAATTATATGAACTTAATAAAATATCAATTGACAAAAAGGTCACTGCTCAGCTGTACACTCTGGAGCCCGAAGTGCAGTTGGTTTTCAGTAGTGCCTCTAGAAATTATATGAACTTAATAAAATATTAATTGACAAAAAGGTCACTGCTCAGCTGTACATTCTGGAGCCCGTAGTGCAGGTGGTTTTCAGTAGTGCCTCTAGAAATTATATGAACTTAATAAAATATCAATTTACAAAAAGGTCACTGCTCAGCTGTACATTCTGGAGCCCGAAGAGCAGTTGGTTTTCAGTAGTGCCTCTAGAAATTATATGAACTTAATAAAATATCAATTGACAAAAAGGTCACTGCTCAGCTGTACATTCTGGAGCCCGAAGTGCAGTTGGTTTTCAGTAGTGACTCTAGAAATTATATGAACTTAATAAAATATCATTTTTTTTTAAAGCAATTACATTTTTTTAGAAATAAATTACTTTCTGGTTTGAGATATTTATTAAATAAACCACTTTCTTTTAAAACACTAATTTATTAATTTTAAAAGTTTTCAGTTGTAAGATTTACACTAATGAAGCTTGATTTTAAAAATAAATTACTGGTTTAAAACAAAGTGTTTGTTTTATTTAATAAAATCTCTACACTTAAATAAAATAAAAAAAGATTTGTAATTTAAAAATATCAAAATCGCAATTTTTATTACAATATCACTAACGCAAGTATCCATTTTATGATGTCGTGGGGCTGACCGTGCCTTCAGCAAACATTCGCTGCAGAACTTCTTGAAGCGATGTAGTGTGTCGACCTTCGAATTGTTTTTAAATAATACATTTAACATACTCTCTTATCGATGTTTTGCCCAGGTGCAAGCATTAATAGCAATTGATCGTAATATATTGGATACCTAATACATTTTAATATCCGTAGGTAAAGATTTTATCACCCCACTAAAATTGCCTAGACACTTCTTATACAAATGTTTTATTTTTGTAAATAGGTACCAATCCATCTTGGTCTCTTATTGGTGATTAGATTGTTGTTATGTTTGGTCCATCTCTATTGAATAATGGGATAATAGGGTGTGCCATATGACAAATGACAGTTCCCTGAGCAAGGTCAGGAATGCAGCGAATGGATTCTCAGAAGTAGGTCCGTACGTGCCCGGATGAGACTCCCTCGTTTAATCATGACATCATATGTATGATTCTTACGTAGGTATTACGTTTCTTGGAGGGGTTACTTGGGTTGAGATATATTTTAATGAATAACTCTCAGTTGAAATTACTCATTTCATTTTTGCAGATGTTTTATCTCCCCTACCTTGGGGCCTCAGGGCCCAGGGAAACCTGTGCCAGCTTTCTTTCTCTTGCACAGATATCGAATTCCCGACCTTTAAAAAAAGTAATTTTTGCATCAGGGTTCCAACTTCTCCTGAACGTCTGGAACCAGTGGGACTATGGCATTCCCAAATGGGGTATATTGTGAGGCTGAGGGAATGGGGAAGAGAGTGGGAAGGCAAGTAGGATCAAAAAATTAAGGGTGAGAAGAGAGGAACTTTCCTACTTTTAAGGATATAATTACATGAACCACCGCGTACTGGAGAACGTCATATGAAGGTAGCTGGGTACTATGTGTTTACGTGATATGCGATGAGAAGTATTTACTACAGCATCCCAAGTTGGTATGAGACTGAGTGGGGTGTACAAGGAGAGGGGAACTAGTAAGGTTGCGAAGCATATTGACTATTTAGATCTGGTTATAGTCTGGCAAAAGCCATTTCAAGCAACGGGCAACGTTTCGATTCTGTTGCTATAGTCTCTAACAGAACGAAACTGATATCACCTTCGACTCTGGAATACTGAATCTAGGTGCAAATCTAGGTAGGCACTATTATACAAGTTGTCAGCATTCTACTCGTATATGAGAATTACGGAAACAACTAACGTTCTGTACTAATTTTTTCACCAATTATTTAGAATTACATTGTACCTAAATTATTATTCACGATTTAAGGGGTAACGCCACCCTAGGGCCGGAAAATTAGCCTAATTTCAAAAAAATGTTAAGTTCACATAGCGAATGTGATACAAAATCGAATAAAAAGCCTTTATTTTAGACACTTTGTAGAATATATTCTTACATTTACTTTTTACAATTTGGCGGCGCCAGAGCTCACAAAAAAAAGTGACCCGAATAATTTCTCCTAAAAATTTTACATTGAACAAAAACCAAAAAGGTTTTCAGTTCTAAATAAGATTATCTCGAGAAGTACGCGTGAACAATTGAAAAGTATATTATTTTGTAAAAATTGTACAAGTTTGAAAAAACTTACAAAGTTTCCTGAAAAATTTATAACAAGAAACTTTATGACGAAATATAAAATCCGTAGGGGCTTTCCGAGAAAATTTAATTTTGAAACTACAGTTAAAAATTTCAGTGAATTAACATCAGCTGTGGAAGTTAAGTTTCCGGTCAATTTGAAAAATGCAGTTTAGAAATATAGCGCATTTTTCGGTACAAATATTCAATTTATTTTTAGTTTGCAATGCTTGCGCCATACAAACCCTCTAATTTGACGTATTCCTCCTATTCTGGCTAATTTTAAAGACATCCTAGCTCTTTTTGCAGTATCAATCAGTCAGGGATTAGTCCTAAAGCTAGATGCAGCACTCGTCCGCCTCCGTACACTTGTAATCTTGTCCATACTATGAACTTCACATAATGAACACTCAAAAACTTTTCCCGTAATAAGTAAAACCCACGCTGCCACCTTAGGTTTGTAGAACTTATTGTTCCATCATTTTTTTGGTATCGAACCTCGAAAGTATCATTTAAGCAAAAAAATCACTTCTGTTACCTTTTAAATAAACTTTTTTGTACTCTTAAATTAGAAGTAATTTATTTAATTGATATATCAATGAAATAAAAAAATATTTATTTCCATCAATATAATTTAAAAAAAGTTTTAAGACCTGCCATTTTATATGATGTTTATTTATTCAGATAGTTTCAATATGAGCGCAACAAGTCAAACAAATGAAAATAGAATCTATTTTTATGTTTAAAAATAAAAATAAAACGGGTATTCCATTATTGTTAAGCAATTTTTTTTTCTTTAAAAAAATAACCTGTTCTTTTAAAAACACGTAAAAATCTTTTATATTCAAATTTAATATGATTAGTGGCATATTAAAAATCTTTTATTATGCCACTATGGCATATTGGAACATCATTCCAGGGTGGAATGTACCTACTCCAAATCCCGTGAAGGAAACAAAATACAGTTTCTAAAGGCTGCTTTGCTTGGAAGTGTCGTTTAGAATCTGTGTTGGTGCACTTTCCTGAGAAATGTTATGGTTTTCTTTTAGACAAGCACAGCTTTTATAAATACTTGCTGATATGTACCCGGTCTTGCACGGTATTATTTATTTTTTTGGAACAGAGTTATGAAGTTGTAAATTCTCGATTGTCGTTTGGGTGATATAATTGATTTAACAGAGAATGAAATGCCTTCTAACGACTAGTACTATCTCTAAAAAAAGAAACATTTATTTAAAAAAAAAATTTCATTCCAAACATTAATTTTTTCAAAACACATCTTAATAATAAAGTTTGACATCATGGGGTCATTGGGGTTCAGTAGAAAAGAGGTAACTTTGTTGAGTGTCGATTTTTTTATTAGTTCACAATATAAAACACATTCTTTACTAGTAGGTATTGTGGGTTTCACTTATTACGCAAAAAAACTATTTTAACACGCGGTTCGGCTTCCGTTTTACGACCAGTTTCAGACGGTTCAAGAGGATGATCAACAGGAGGCCAGAGGCGCTCGACTGCTGTCTGGTGGTGATTCCTAAGGCTGTGGGTATACGCCTTGATGGGATCACGGCGCCGGAGGGCAGGAGGCGAAAGGCACTCGACTGCACTCGAACGATGGGCGTTGGGGTTCAGCGTTTCCCGCAAAGTCGGTTGGTATTTCTTCCCGCAGCGTCTCAGGCTGGGGAGGCAAGCGGCCCGATTGCTTTATAGGAGACGGAAGTCTCGACTACAACTACTGACCAGACGGCCTCCATTGACTCGTCTGTCCACTGATCTTGTTTCGGTCAAAATCTGCCTTTTTAACCATATTCTAACTCTTCCTCGGATTCCTTCGTGAACTCCGAACTGTACCTCGGTGGCTTGTAATTGGTTAGCCGTTGCTGACCGAGTTAATCCCCTTACCTGCTCGCTTCTACTGGCAACTGCAAAATTCCAGTAATTTTAAGCCGGGCATTTGTACATTAGCCGCAGTAAGACAGACCTCGGGTACCTTTTTACGGATTAGGATAGGTCTATGTTTCCCGCACTTATGACTTACTTACGTAATAGTGGGAGATATAGATAATATATTCATTTACTCTAAGGTTAGCGACTACCTCATTTTTAAGTGAGTACCGCACAGGAGTCCCAACTATTCCCAACCACCTGGAATCAGGGAGACTATGGCATCCCAATAGGGGTATGTTGTGTTGTTGAAGGAGTGGTCAGGAGAAGGAAATGGGGAAGA